>JABCKJ010000040.1:0-97843 GCA_018850815.1 Asterophora lycoperdoides
ACGGAGAGCCGAATGGTATCTATTCCTTACCCATTGGTGTTCGCTATCTGTCCTCAACCCCCCGTTTTCGCAGGGGGGTATGTTTTATTTACCCCCCCCCCCCCCCATTTTTCCGTCTACGCGCTATACCTGTCAACCTGGCTGGTTCAACGTCGTCGGAAAAGCTGGAGCATCGGCGCCCATTCTCCCCACATCCTTCTGCCCTACCCTAGGCAAAACCCACACCCACACCCATACCATATCACGTCGGGCGTTTTTTTTAGACTTGGTCAACCGTCAACCCATCTCTCGAAAGGATTGGCTTGCTTTCTTTGATTCTGGACATGCTAGCCATTTCTGGCCTGACGAGGAACACAACGATGAAAAGAGCCTCAGTATGCTCTTTTCTAGATCTTTCACCTCTTGGACATCGAGTGACAGTCCAGATGTAAGTCGGGCTTCTGCCTTCTTCGGAGCATCATGTTTCGCGCGAGTGTTATATATTCTGCAATCGATCCGGCGATATCATGACGTTCGACAATGCCAGAGTAATTGCAACTCTCAATTACTTAGCGGTCAGCTTTCAAGTTCCTTCGCCTCAATCCTTTGTGCTTCGTGATTTTCAGTTGATTTTTTACCTTCTTCGGTTTCATACTGCTAGGAAGTAACATACATCGACGACCCCCAGATCCTTCATTGCTGGAATCCTTCATACTTGTACTGCAGCACAGTGACGATGCAGTCACTGTAATCGTCATCTTCGTGGTCCTCAGAGAGCACCTTAATATGTGTTAGATGACATGGGTGGGACTGCTCAACATCACTCACAGTCGAAACGATCAGGGTCTGAGGGGAGAACGCGTCGGCATCCTTCTTGACCTGGGAACAAGTCCGTTGTGAATTCACGAACGAAACTTGAATTCAAACGAGAATTACCGTAATGGGGTGGATGACCTTCGACGGCGTGTACCCGCTGGCGTTGTGCTTGATGTGGTCAATCGCGATGCTAAGCGTCCTCTGCTCCTTGAAAGGGCCGAAAGTCCAGGCAGGCTGGGCAGCGTTAACTTCTTGCGCCATGGGAGTGTTTTGGCCTCCGCCGAGGAAGGTCGTGGCTGCGAAGGGACGACCGTCGGCGTCCGTGAGGGTGACAATCGCCCGCTGAGAAAATTCAGCATGGGTCAGCTGGAACGGTAAAGGTCAGTTGTCGGAAGGTTCGAGCATTTGAGAGGACTACGAACACCGGAGACGCTGCCTCTGAAGCCAGGCTCGATCACGACGCTGTTGACGTTGGTAGCCATGGTGGTTAAAGCTGGGGGGTTTGTAGGAAAATCGAAGTTGTGGTAGGAGTGGTTGTTGGGTCGTACTGAAGCCCCACAGCCTTTATAGACGAATTTGACGCCACTGACCGCCGGGGACAACCACCAAAAGAGAGAAAAATAACGGAGAAAAGACCATCACAGACTGAGATGGGAAACTGGCCACCGTTAGTGTGGATTTCTGAGCATGGGTGGCATGACATGCAATGTGGTCGTGGATGTGGCCAATCGAAGAAACAGTTGATAGCAGAGTCCAGGCCTCATGCCTTCTCCGCAGTTAATGCGCAGTCTACCTCGGAGAACATACAATGACCACTGTGTGGCCACCGGCCATCGATTAGCCATGACAGCGGATCTGCATGAAGAGGTCATCGAAACTTCCCGAGTGAATGTGCACTGGGTAGAGGAGCCACTTCGTGGTGGAGTGCCCGGCAATATAGACCAAGGTGAGGAAGTCGTCGATGCGGTCCCGATATATATCCAACGCGGCCGTGATAACTGAAGACAACTTGTTGTTAGCTCATTAGTGGCGAAGCAGACCGTGTGCTCCGACCGTATGCATAGTGTGGATAGCAACTTCGTCTTCTTCAAGTTCTTGAACGAGCCTATGCTTATTGGAGGCTTCCTGATTATCGTGGTCATCTGACGTTATCCGACATGCAGAACGAAGACGGTGATCAGCAACTTCTGTCGGTGTTACATTGTTAGAGATACTTTGACATCACAACGCGTAGGCGTAGATAGTCAATTGGTTCCTATAGTATGTCCCTTAGGTATGGATGAAGCGAGTAGAGCAGGGCGCCGACAAAAGGATTGTGGATTGGTGGGTAGTTCTGTTTGACTCTCCAGGAAGGTTCGGATGAAGGATTCCAAGCTCAGGACAGTACCAAGAGAGGGGGCCAGTGAAGCCATGTTGAATGACAAGTCAGAAGAAATTGAAAAACTGCTGTCAGAACCGAGATTCGGATCACTGATCGTAGGAATGGGCCGTTCCTGACACCTTGAGCTCCAGCCATAGCATGTCCCAAGTGTGCAGCACAAGCTTCGAACTGGTTTGCTTATCTATTACATAGAACGGCAAAAGATTACGACGTCGAGAGTCGGTTGATGGGTATCTTGGCAAAGCTGCTGCGGAATATTTCGAAATTGCTGTTCAAATTCGCGCCGTCGTCTTTGCTGTAGACCGCGAAGATTACCTGGCGGAACCAGCCGTGAAATTCGTCTGTCAAGAGTATCGCCTTCATTTCGTCAGCGACAAGCTGGGGTGGGCAAGCGTACGCCCCACAACCCATTGCACCTGTTTGTTTAACCTAGAGTCGCGAGAAGGAAAATGTAGAATGGCGTACGTACCAAGAACCAGGTCATATTTCTCATGGTGCACAGCCATGCGATATACTAGTAAAATCTTTTTCCTAAGGTCTTCCAGAACGGATGGCTCCTTGAACCCCAATTCATCCTCGGTCAGCCTGGGATGACGAGGCGCCGCCACTGTGATGACGGACACCACACGGCGGTCGATTCTCGGGAGGTCTACGCAGGCGTGGTCAAGGTCATCCTTGAATATTACGACGCCCGGTGAATATATTCCAGCGTCGGATCCTTTCCCGGTATTGGGCCATGGATAATACTTCCGACCCTCCAGTGTGGCGTACAACGTCGACGCGTAGCACAGTGCCTCTTCCTACTGTCTTTGTCAGTAAATTCATACAAAAACAGGACTATCTCGACTGCTGAACGCACCTGGGTCTTTGTTAGGGTGTCGACCCAGCCACCAGCTGGATATAAATCACTGGCCAGGTTGAGGACTGATGTCCTCCCAACAGCATCTGGGGTCTCTCGCATGATATTGCGGGCTGCAGTGAAGGCATCCAAGTTGAAGACCTTGATTTCGGAAGGGGGGAATTCTGGGCATTTAGATGGGTCCATCTTCGGCAGGTTAGCTAGCTTAATGAAGGTCGAGTCCAGGGTTGCTCCTTCGGCCTTATGCTCCCGGGTTATGGCTGCAGAGCGCGCGATAGTATCCTGTGATATCTCAAGGAGGCCCTCAAAGAGGCCTTCGTCAAAGAGGTCTTCGTCTCCGAATAGAGACATGATGAATCGATTCGTTTCTTCGGAGATGCTGAGTGGGCCTGCGTCAGCAAAAAGCGACAAGATGTAGAAACGATTGTGCATTACTGGGATTACAAGCAATCCGCAAAACGTATTTGTTTGAGCGACACGTTCTAAGACTCGTCTGGCCACGTCGAAGGGGCGTATGTAGTCAACTGACGGATGCCGATGCCGAAAGGCGATCCAAGTTATAAGTACAATTTGGATGGAGCCGCATAAAAGCTCATGATCATGATCATAATCATCGGAACGTCGGAGATTGAACCCCGAGCCGACCAAACACGCCACACTGCCTCCTAGCCTCCTGGAAGTGTGAAAGAGGGCGCCCACACATCGACGGGCAGGGTAGGCGGGGTCAATCAGGTTCTTTCGAGCGTTGAAAGCTTCAAGCTAAGCGTCGGCTTCCGCCGGGTATCGACAGGACCTCTTGGCTGTGAAAGAAAGACGGAAGGAGAATATATTTCAAGACATGGCGGAGGGCTACAACAGCGGTTAGTAATAAGCTATAATCGTTCAAGAGATCGCCTTGAAACTGCAGTGTGTCGGCTCTCCCGCTCTCTTTTGCGCAATGGCATGTAGAGTCTGTAGATAGTCGGCTTGGAAATCACTGATTCGCCCCAACTGTAGAGCTCATCTCCACCAACAGTCCCTAAGGGAAACATCAACGATACCGAAAGACAAAGTAAAGATCTCTTACGCACCAGAGGGATACTATAGGACGGGGGACAAACTCCTTGATCTATCTGATGGGATACCAACTTGATGTTGCTGAAACGTCGCAGAAGTTCAATCACCGTTATGGATATTTCATCATACGGAAACTGGGGAAAATGAGCTTCTTGGATGAAACGCCAAACAAATAAGCACTGACGTCCTTCCCCAGACAAGTTCTGGGTCCCGAACTGAAGGGAAGAAATATGTACGGCTGGGAAGCAAGATAAATCTCGTATCGATGATCGAGGAATCGGTCTGGTTCAAATTTGTCCGCTAGAGAAAGCACGATAACCTGTCATGGAACAGGGTACACGGGGAAAGGATGCTACCAACCATCGGGGCCCCATAAATCTTTCGAAGTATGAAGTATAGAAAGATCGAACAATATCCTGCACCGACCAGCGTAGGTCAGCAAAACATCGGATCCAACGCCGATATCCCTACTTACTTCGTGTGTGCGGGAATATATATTCGCCTATCCTCTGGATTGGAATGAGGCCACGTCGTCGCGGCGGCAGCTTCTCTGAGATAGACGATATTAGGCATCAAATTGTAAGCAGAAGGGTCCTTGATATACCGGGTAATGTATTGCCTACAAAGCAGTGCACCTGTGAGTTGAAAGACGGGCAACAGCGATAACGGGACGTACGTTTGAGGCACTAGCCTAAGAGTCTCTGAGAGGAGATGTATCGGTGTTACCGTCAAAATATCCATGATAACAGCGGTAATCCTACCGTTTATCACAGCTCTAAGGTACCTCAAGCGCGACATGTCCTGATCGTCGGGTATTCGAGTGAGGCCAATAGTATCCAAGATCTCGTTACGCAGTCGTCGTGTAACTTCTGGGTTTTGACCGAGGAAGTATACAATATATGTTAGGGTTGTGGCGGTCTACAGGAGAGGTAAGAAGCAAAATCTATATCACGGAGAGACTTACACCAGCCCGTCCTGCGATTAGGGTATTCAAGATTGCGCCTTGCACAAGATGGGGCTCTGTGGAGGACTTAGGATCAACAAACCGGCGACAACGAATAAATGCACCCGAGGTCAATTCGACTAAATGTTCAAGCAGAGTTTCTTCCTCCTCAAGTCCAGGCCGATACCCATGCGTTGCATGGTACGTGACGCCTGCAGTCCTCATCATCTTCCTACCAAGCGCCCACTGTACGATCGGCTCCAAGTTTCTGCCAATCACGCTCAGAGGCCCCTTAGCCTTGTCCTGGCGGAGCTCATACAGAGGCCAGGTCCATCCTATACGCTCCCGTTCTGAAACGATTTCCTGAAGGCGGAGAAGCGCCTCGGAGAACTCGGTCACTGGCAAGAAGGGAAACGCAGCATTGGGGTTCGCCTCGGTCGGGTATGGTAGGCAGCTTACGCATGTACCAAATAGGAGGTCCGTGGCGATGTTGAGGGTCGAGTGACGAACCAATTCCTATCGGAACCGCATTAGGAGATGAAAAGCAGGCAAGGATGAAGCGTACCTGGAAGTTTACAGGCTTGCTATCCTTCATGAAGGATGATATCTGGGAGACTACAGTTTGAGCATGGCGAGTAAAGAGCTGTAAGTGAGCGGCGCGGTTTCGGTTGAAGAAAGGGCGCGTTATTGTACGATGAAACCTAGGATCATATCGTTTTGAAATATGTTCAAGGTCATCGTAAGTACAGTTCGCACTTACTTCCACATGTCATCTTCGAAACTGAAGCGTCAGCTTTCACTGTAGAGTAAGATAAAGCAGGCTCACCAGGCGAACTGAAGACACCCTCTCCAAGTACCAAGCCCATAGCCTCGTGAAGACTCTCGTCTGGGGGTGTAAATTGTATTCAACAGCAAGTATAAAAACCGTCATAACCACCGACCTTTGATAAAATTTGCGGAATCCGTAGACAAGATTATCTTCATATGCTCCAGGGATGTCGTCATTATCGTGTTGCTGCTTAAAATCACAGAGCCATAGTATTCGAAAAACCGCCAAAGTCTACCACCTTAATGACCTCTGTCAATTGACCAGCTGACAGTAAGAGACATAGAAAGTTGTTCCATGTACCGGAATGTCCGAAGTGGCCAAATAGCACCCTAGATATGCTGCCAGCCTTCCCTTTCCGCAAGGGTTGAGCACCCATGAGTGAAGCGTCCGCTGATTGTTTATGCTCTCGAACAACAGTTCTCACACCAAGGTGGATTGCAACTGCAGCGGGAGGCAGAGAAACCAGGACCCATATCGGCAAATGAAGCTCCAGCCAATGACCAAGCACAGAAATCAAACACAGAACAAAGACTGGAAGCTGGACGTGACGGCAAAGAAAATCGAGGCCTGGTGTGGTTCTGGGCATGAGCAAGACTACATAGGGCCACCAGCAACAATTGTAAGACTCAGTAAGAGTCCAGAGCAGCTGAGGTCCGAACCGACTCCCCCGCCCGGATCTTGACAACAATCGATGCCGGCGGTCGGGCGGCGACGATCGGGTCTGGCCGTCGTCCACCACGTCTACCTCAGCACTTTTTTTAGTATTCACCCGCGCCTATGGAGCCAAGGAGAGAGATAGACCGAGACCGGGGCTGTCGAGCCCAGAGCCGGTTTCGTAGGTGGATCGCGGATTCCGATGGGACTGGATAATAACCGGTGCGCTGAAATAATCTCTTCCATCGTCCATCTTCTTCTAACCACCATGGTCTCTTCAGCATCGTCTCCCACGAAACCTATGCGTGCTCAAGTACAGGAGTACATCGTATCTCTCCAAGACCAGATCGTCTCGGCCTTCGAAACTCTTGATCCTGCTGCTCCGCGGTTTAAACGAGACTCTTGGGTGCGGCCACAAGGGGGTACTGGCCAGTCGTGCGTCTTCGCAGTCCCAACGAACGATGCCTCTGTCGCCCAACAGACTGTGCTGGAGAAGGCTGGAGTGAACATATCAATCGTGCATGGGATCTTGCCGCCTGCTGCTATCAAACAAATGCGGGCAGATCACACTGCGATGCCCCTTCCGGATCGTCCTGAGGGACTGCCATTCTTCGCTGCGGGCATCAGCCTCGTCGTTCATCCCCGTAATCCCCATGCACCGACTGTCCACGCCAATTATCGCTACTTTGAGATAACGGAGCCGGTTGAAGCCGACAGCGACCAGGAGCCCAAACTCCTCGCATGGTGGTTCGGTGGTGGCTGCGATCTCACACCCTCTTATCTTTTTGAGGAGGACGCAATTCATTTCCACTCGACTCTCAAAAAGACGTGCGACAAGCACGGCCCCGAGCTTTACCCAAGCTTCAAAAAATGGTGCGACGAATACTTCTACATTCCCCACCGAAACGAGACGCGGGGAGTCGGCGGCATCTTCTTTGACGATCTCAACGAAGGCCCCCACGCACGCCTGTCGTCGCCCACCTCCCCCAATCCCGTCCACCGCCCTGCCAGCCCCGCCGATATCTTCGCATTCGTACAAGATCTAGGAAACTCCTTCGTGCCTTCATACCTTCCAATTCTGACATCACGACACTCTCTACATTCTACACCACTGCAACGTCGCTGGCAACTAATTCGTCGGGGGCGTTATGTAGAGTTCAATCTTGTCTATGACCGGGGCACTAAATTTGGATTGATGACGCCAGGAGCACGGATCGAGAGCATTCTGATGAGTCTACCGGAGACGGCGAGGTGGGAGTACATGACAGACATGGGGCAAGAAGGGACTGAAGAGGGAAAGCTGATTGAGGTGTTGAAAACGCCCAGGGAGTGGGCATAGGAGGATTGTTATATGTGTATGCGGATAAATTATGGTGCGCATAGTATGGATCTCGTTGATGAAAAGCACGCTTACACAAACCATTTAGAATATGTTTGTAACATCTACGTCGATCAGATGGTGGATGTTCTGTGTGTCTTCTGGGGCGGACAATCTCCTCATTCACGACAAGGCGCGTCTATCCGGCGGACATTGACTGACAGCATTCAACAAAGTAACGAGCGGCCCGACTACGGCCACTCTGGCTAGTCAGGATCAACGTGCCATTAGAAGTTCCAACTCGAGCTGGCGAAGACAAGGAGACAATTTTGGCACACCCTCATGCAGTTATTCTTCTAACTCAATTTTGCCCATACCCTCATGCGGTCACAATGCAGTCACCGATGCTTGTAATCTATAGGCACGCGTTTATCCGTGAAGCGCTGGTGCTTGGTGAGTGAAGTCATCCATACCTACGTGGAAGCTTGTAAGACTTCCCCGTGCAACACGCCTGCTTGCCAAAAACAAGGTCGTATGCAACATGAAATGCTAATCGCCCGTTTTGGAGCAGTGTGGCGCCGCCTCCCATGCGCAGGCTCGGAACCTTTTCCAACTGCCACGTTCCCAACAAGATTGACGACGTGAAATAAAGCCAAGTTACATGTATATGGTGTATATGTCCTGCGAAGCAGGCCACCGGACGTTGGTACATCGTGATATGCCTACACACAACATGAGGGTATCTACATGTATTTTACGTATACTACGGCATCTCAAGCAGCGACTACACTTACAACTACTGGGGGGACTGAAGGAATTGGTCGGCGATGCTACCGATGAAGCTGTGATAACATTTATTTAGCAATGTAAGGGTTCATAGGACTTGGATCCTCACTTGATGCCTAGGGCGCGGTAGTTATCGAGCTGCAGGGTCGTCTGGGCCGCAGTAAAGTCAATGTTCCTGCCACCCTTCGAGTACTTTTCCCAAGTAGGGTTCCCCTTGTAATTGGGGTCGCGGTTGTACGCGAAGGATACCCTTGAATTGAAACCAACATGTCAGCATGACGGTTCCAACGTACTATTACTATAATACCAGGAGAATTTACCAGTATGCGAGAACCTGCTGGGAGAGGGTATAGTGCTGACCATCGGCAGGGGTGAACTTGTTGAAAACGTAAGGGATCTCGCCGGTGTGGAAGACTTGGGCGGAATGTCAACACGGCGACGGGAGCCAGACAAGTGATACACACCTCCTTGCCATGGGGCGTTAGCCGGGTTAAACTGGGAGAAGGTGTACGACCACGCGTTGATGCCCTTGGATACGGCGGCTTTGAGGAAGTTTCTCCGAGCCCATTGGAAATGGATATCTTGGAAATGGGTGAGCTCATCTCCATCTGCAGAGGGCGATCACCTGACGTACCACCGTAGATGGCAGCAGCACGCTTGAACTGGGGTGCGAAGAAGGTGATGTTTCCAGTGTCAAATGGGGAACCGAGAGAAGGATCGTTTGGGTAGAGGACTTCAAGGAGTGCCACGGATGTCGCGTTCTGCACAAAGCTTGCACCACGGTTCAGGTAGTCTTTATTGATGAAAGTGAGCAGGTCGGTGTCGTTCTCGATCGTCTGAGGCTTGACGAAGACTGTTCCTTCATCCTTAACGTTGCCAGCGATGAATGGGATATTGGCACTGGCAGAAAGACCACGTCAACAGGACCCAACGAAAGAATAACTTAGGTCACATACATCTTGCGTTGCGCGGTGAGGACGGATGGGCTGCCAGGGATAATGTCGCCATCAATGGTTACACCCCAGGGCTATTGATGTCAAGATGGGTGAGATGATCCTCCTTAAGAATGGTAAGGCATAGTGGACGTACACGACTGCCGTAAATGGCTGGCTGGCTGAACAGGGTGTTTGTGGCATTGATAAGAGTGTCCCGATCCACAGTCCGGAGACATTCGAAGGTGTTAGGGCTGTCGCTGCAACCGACAGTAGCGACGAGAGCTTCGTAGTTACCCTCGTACTTCTCCGCCGGGAGGGCTGGAACCGATGTGGTAGTGCCAGATTCGAGAATCTGCGACGAATGTTAGGTTGTGGCAAGCTTCAGAATGTATTGGCAAGACGTACGGCACCCGAGAAGAGGTTCTGGTTAGTGTTGAGGTAGTGGTAGCCAATGGACATGCTAATAAGTATGGACAACTTTAGTAAGCTTTTTTTTCACTTGAAACATCGATAAATGGCCCTGCACGTACGCTCCCGAGGACTGACCAAAAACAGTGACCTTGCGCTTGTCACCGCCAAAGCTACCAATGTTTTTCTGAATCCATTCGAAGGCAAGCTTCTGGTCATAGAGACCAAGGTTCACAGCACCGTTGGCACTGGCCTCCAATCCTCCCCTATGAAGTGTCACAGACTGTGATTAACCAACTTTCTAGACGGTGAGGCCTATAAATAACGCACAGGAAACCCCAAGCAGCAAGACGGTATTGAATGATCACGGTGATAACTGGGAGGCCCTATAAAAGGTAAGAATAGAATATGAAAGACTCGAAGTGCAGATAACTTACAATCTTCGAAGATCCCTCAACTATTCCTGCACCAGGATAGTACCAGGACGCGCCCTGAGTCAAAGCTCCACCATGAAGCCAGACCAAGACAGGAAGGGTCTTTCCGTTAGGAATGGACGATGGCCTGTAGATATCGAGAAGGGTACAGTCCTCCGATGTGCCATAAACTGAAGAAGGTCAGACGCGGGTAAACTACTGGAGAGATCGCCAACGTACTGCCATAGTCGACGGCCAATGCATTCTACCAGTCAATAATTGTTAGTTATCATCAACCGTCGGGTCAAGGTGTACCTCACCGTTCCCTTGATCTGTGGGCATGCCGGTCCGGGAGCTGTCGCATTGATCGAGCCAGCCCTGGAGTAGGACTGTGCAGTCGCGCGCCTAAATCGAGTGGAAGTGCCATATTTCAGACCAAGAAAACTCTCCACCCCAGAGGTAGCGTTGTAGTTTCCAGAGACCGTGACCTTCTCGACTTGCACGACCGGCGACGCGCAAACAAGGGTAAGATCAGTAAGAACAGGAATGACAGAGAGTAACATGGTGGCGATTGTGGATGCCGCTCTGAGTTGATTGTCGACAGAACCCGTCGTTTAAGTATACATAAGGCCCAAAAGTTGCCCCAGGGTTGTCCAAGGAGTAGGCGACAGTCACGATTCCAGAAAGTACGCCTGATAATAGTTCTACCAAGATGTAATCAGGCACATGAGATACTATCTAGTACATGGACGGTCCGTTACCAGCCGTTATGCTGTACCGTACTTTTCACTTTTCATCTGGTATGCCGATCCGATCCGAGTTGAGTCGTTAGTATTTGCTTCCGCTTTCCGTGTTCACAAAAACTCGACTGCAGCGCTTTTGTCAACTTCGGGACGATGTGAGCATCGTAACAGTCGTAAAGCGAACGTCGCTGTGCACGAATTCTCCGACCACAGAGGGTAATAGTTTGTGGCAACGACGGCCTCAACATACTCTCCGATCACAAGTTACATACAACCAATATTATTATACATACAACCAATGCACACAACTCCCAACCCTGGTGACTGGTCGCTGATATCGGATCACTGATCGCCATAAGGTCTAGCATGTGCCGAGGCCCGAATCATGGTCGCCTGAAATTTTCAACTCTTTGACGCAGTACTCGTACGGTACTCCGCTCAACGTACCGCGATTTTGGAAGATATGTAAGGTAAGTAAGTAGGCCACGGAAGATGGCGGGCAGCTTCAATCGTTAACCCCCTACAATCCCCAGAAGAGCCGGACCTTCCATCACTTTTGAATTTCAAATACGACTGTCTCCACATGACATCATGGGCGCAATTTCGTACCAGCAGAGGCCGCTGAGATGATGTGAGCATGGGTAGGTCACGGTGGGTGACCGTGGGTCCCTAAATTTTCACAGAACTGTGGGGATCTCTTGGGCGGACCTGAGACGACTCCTGAATGTTCCAGCCTCAAGGTAAACCTATTAAACTGGCTATATTAGCTGATATATGAGGGATACATGAGGTTGATTCCCTCAGCTTGCCACCAACGAATCGGAGCCGTTTATGATTGATGCGCACGACGGGGCGGCGGTCGAATCGGTTGTGCCTCTCTTCTGCACACGATCCCAGCAAAAGGAGAATGACAATCCGTGTGCACTGAGGTGCACCGTTTTTATTTAGACTGCTTCCTTCCATTGAACTTTCAACCCTTGGCTCGACGACCCTACCTTCGAGACCTGAGGGCCTGCCAGTGATACCCTACATACTTATCAAGCATCTCATAAATTTGAAGGCTGAATTCCTGACTCTGATCTTCCCTTCCCTTCTTTTTTTTGCGCCCACCATGGCTTCCAAGGTAGTAGTAGTTGCAAACTATCTGAAGATTGCTGGGGCATCAATCTTCGTGTTCGGTGTGGTCACAAAGCTCTGGCTTGTTTTAGCGCGACTCACCCACGTTGTCAGATTATTTGCAGACGCTCCCAGCCGAAATTCGATTCTGTGAGTCCGCCTCAACGTTTGTTTCTGGGCTTGGAAGTGATTGTTGGGGCAGATAGAAAGCAGAAGGGTTTCCTGAGGCTTTCAATAGCATGCTGGCTGCTGATCGCTGTCCGGGTCAGTGCACACGATCATTCAGCTCTTTGAATTTGCTTAATACAAATCTCCGTTGCAGTATCTCGGAATGCTGTCGATCATCTTGGTCATGGTCGGCGGGTTCTCGACCAGCTTCACCCACAAGTCGTGCAGCGACTTTTTCCTGTCAATACCCGTCACGAAGGTCTCGCCAACTCCCAGCGGTTCTCTGCCTTCATTACTTTACTGATCGGTGTTTTCCCTTCCCAGGTGCTGGCAGCGGTCGCCTCACAGGGCGTGTTTATCTTTAGAACATACGCCATTTGCAACCGAAACCCCACCATCCTGTACTTCTTGCTTATCTTCGGTGGCCTACTCAGCGTTGCCATGATTATTGCACCCGTGGTCGTACACAGATCGCCGAAACTGGGATCGACTGGTAATTGCCTCTCCGATCTGTCGAAGGTGTGAGGTTCCATCCAATTTCGATCACTTTATGCTCACGAAGTGCAACACACACTCTAGGGCACGACGAGTTGGATTCAGTATGCGGTATGAACTTCGAATCTTTTTGTTGAATATGATGGTTAAACACTGCGTATCATGTAACAGTGCCAGGTGGTGTTTGACGTGGTCATTCTTGGCCTGACCACCGATCGCCTGTTCCGCAGGATGGACATGAAGCTCATATCCCGCTCAGAGTTCACCAAAATCTTCTGGGAGAGTCAAGTCATGTATTTCATTGCCGTCACTATCATGAACATCCGTACGTCCCGACGTATACTTTCCAATTACCGACTTTCTCATTGTGGCGTCGTAGTCAATCTCATCTTCTTCGTGAAATTCCACAAGTCATCTGAATCGACGATGTTCGCCACACTTGGCATCGCAGTCACTGCGATTTTCTCTGCGCACGTCAGTGAGTAATCTATCTGTATCCACCCGAGCATCCTGCCGAATTTTTACCCATTTTTATTTAGTCCTAGACCTACACGAAGTCAGAAACGGATCACGCTCGTACTCGACATCTGGCGCACCAAATGTTCAAGTTCCCGCCCTTGCGAACGGTATCCACACGACCACGTTCAGGAATGGCGAGATCATCGACCGTCAATTCCGTGTAATGGCTACGGACCAGACGAAAACCGACTCATACCGAATGGAGAACCTTGTACGTCTTTAGCTTTGTTTCTATGCCTTATCCGACACCATTAACTTAGCAGGAAACTGGTGGGATTCATGTCCAGCGTGAGGTGGTTGCCATGGTTGACTCTGACCAGACTTCCCTCCATTCATGGGGGCGTCAGGGCGACGTTAAAAAGTCCACTATTTAGACATCGTCAATTTCTCTGGGTCATATGGGCGACAGTAAATGGAAAGATAGATTCGTGTACTATAATGTATTCCAGAGTATACCTAATGGTATACATTTGGTTGACTTTTAGGGGCTTATCCTGAAATTTTGCAACCATTACTTACGCGTCGCGTAGTGTCTGGTATCGTGGGGCGAATGGAATGCCTTCACTACGATGCCCTGGAATTGCACGCTCCTTATGGTACATATATAACTATAATGGCCGGCGACCCGCGTTACCCCTTTCTTGTGGCATACATATCGCTTATTATTTCAAGCGATCCGTTCAATTTGACACAGACAATGACATCACCTGGAAAATGGGAAAAAGCCTACAGGCTTCAGCGCACTTACATGGAAAGAGAAGGCGAGGTCTTGTGCATCATGTTGAGATATTTTTTGCAAGGACGGTGAGATGGACATATATATTTCCATGTGGCGTCGCTTTAACTGAAGAATGATACTCGGAGGCTTGTGCAGATACGTCAATATCGAGTGTTCAATATTCATCAAGATATTTGAGGTGACGGAGCGATTGTTCACCCACCCCAACACATCATCTGATTCAGAGAACCACGAGGAAAGTTAAATCATTAGCGATCAGCGAAGGCAAGTAGTATGACATGAGTGCTTATGCGCTCAGAATGCTAATAGTAATAGTAAGGGATTCCGGAAATCTCTGTCACGTATGCGGTACTAGATCGCGTTGCCATCACGTGCTGGGAGTTTTGCGCAAACCGCAGTCGCGCCTCGTGTCGTCATCGGCCGGTTGTACTCAGTACTGTACCGCCAATTGTGGCCCATAGCCATGCGCCACGAAGTTGACCTGGTCATCACATTCCGGGCTGCCAAGAAAACCAGTCTTTCTAAACAGCAAATTCGTCAAGATTCCCGCAAGGCCCAAGTAGAGTATACGCGTCTAATTGATACACTCAAAGTTGGAGGCCTTCGTGCGGTCGGTAGACGAGGAGAATCTTTGGGGCACTTGCTCGTATTTGTGTCATGTCCAAACAGCCAGGTTGCAAGCCTTGCAAAACGTGAAAGGTGCGTGCCACATGAGCTGAACTGGAATTGCTCATAGACACGCTTTCAAGACATGCGGACTTTCTTGAAGGACTGCCTACAACACCCTTGGCGAGTAATGGAATTTCACCAGCCGACCGCATCCGCCTGGTTTATGCCTATGTCACTTCAAATCCGTCCGATGGAGGTCTCGGCGTCACCCCAAAATCACCTGATTGGGATCTCGTAGAATCGGTCATGACACTTCACGACAAGGAGTTCAACGATGCCTGGGTCCGTAACTGGAGTGTTCGCCATATCGCATCCGTACAGTTGGAGAAAATTCGAGGACAGGTCCGCCCACGAATTGACGTCTTCAGCTCCAGCTAACAAAGTCTTAGTTCGGTGACTCTGTCGCTTTCTATTACGACTTTCTGGCATCTTATACAAAAGCCTTGGTGTTCCCCGCCGTTTTGGGCCTCGTGACGTACCTTCTCGATGCACAGTATTCGCCAACCTACTCGTTTCTCGTGTTTGTGTGGGCTGTCGTTTTTGTTGAATGGTGGCGCGTCCGTGAACGCATCCTGTCTCTTCGCTTTGGAACGCTTGGCTCCTTCCGCGTGGAAAGCACTCGTCCAGATCATAAACCTGGGATGCCGTGGTGGAAACGTGAATTAAGGATCCTCGTCAGCTTGCCCGTGCTCCTGCTGTTTGCTGGGGTCTTGACGGCATTGCTGACTGGAATATTCGTCATCGAGGCTTTTGTCACGGAACTATACACAGGACCTGGGAAGAAATACATTGTGAGTCGTCGACGACACAACGTTGGCTCCCGGGTGACATCTTTCCGCAGTCGTTCAGTCCTACGATTCTGTTCGTAGCCCTAGTTCCCCGATTCCTTGCTCTCTACCAGAGCCTGGCCGCACGGATGACCACCTGGGAAAATCATGCCCATCATTCTACACATGCTGCCTCTCTCACTCTCAAAACCTTCGCCCTGAGCGCACTTGTCGCATATCTGGGTCTAGGGCTCAGCGCGTTCGTCTACGTGCCCTTCGGTGCGGGCGTCATGCAAATCATGCAAGCCTGGATATTTAAGGAGACGACGACCGGCCATTTCAAGGCGCTCAACACCACAGACTCCGAGGAGAAAACAACTACGGCAGGGTTTTGGGACATGGATACATCCAGCGCGATACATAAGCTTAACCATGGACGGCTGAAGGAGCAGATGTTTGCGTCTATGGTTACAAATCAGGTCGTTAATACCCTCACGGAGGTGGGGCTGCCGTTCGTCTTCCGCGCTATATCTGCGCTTTGGAATGGGAGGAAAGCCGCATCGGCTGAGAGCGCCAACACGAAGAATGGGGTTAAGAAACGGGTGGTCTTTGAAGATGAGAAGGAGAAGGGCGGAATGGAGGAGCGGGAGTTCTTGGACCGTGTGCGAGCGCAGGCCGCGCTGCCTGACTATGAACTATTCACCGATTACGACGAGATGGTCACTCAATTCGGATATATCGCTCTCTGGTCGACTATCTGGCCGCTTGCACCAGGTTGGTGCTATCTCTTACATTCTTTCTTCGCTAACGATATATTCTACCAGTCGTGTCTCTTCTCAACAACTTCCTCGAGATTCGTTCTGACGCGTTCAAAATGACCGTGCACAATCGTCGCCCGATTCCGTGCCGCACAGATACCATCGGGCCTTGGCTCGATGCTCTCACGTTCCTCACCTGGCTCTCCGCTATGACTAACCCTGCTCTCGTGCACCTCTTCTGTCCACCCACGGCAAGCCGTTGTTCTGCCAAGCGGAGTCTCAACACTTCTCAACTCGACAAGGTCCATACCCACCTATACTCGGCGGCTGGCTCCCTGCCTGCAGACGACGGTGCAGTCGAAGGTGGCTTTGAGGCGACCAAAGAGCTGCTACTCACGGCGCTCCTCATTGCCCTCGCCGCGAGCCACGGCTATATCATCCTCCGAGCCATCGTGCGGCACATAATTGAGCGGCTGTTCTGGACGGGTAGCGCTGAGGTGATGGAGGGCGAGAGGGAGGATAGGGAAATTAAGGAGCAGTTTCTGAACGGTTTCGTGGCTAAAGACGATGAGCTCAGATGGGTGATAGAGAGCGGGGATGGTGATGGTCCAGGAGATGCCGCGGATGTCGAGAAGGTCGATGAAATGTTCTCTGGGTTCTGGGATAACGATGAAGGCCTGGAGGAAATTTCGAGAATTTCAAAAGAGGTGTGATAGGCTGCGTGTCACTACGCTTTCGCCATCCTGCCGCCGAACCTTTCACAGGTACCTTTGTTGTGTTAATCGTATGTATATCATATTCGAGACCGCTGCTTGTCTACCATCGACGGTCTTTCTCCCAATTTCCAATGGACTGTATTCTTCAATGATCCCTCACTTTCCTCACCACATCTTTAGCCTCGTGCAAAGTCATTCGATTGTTACTCATTGGCGGCAAGTCGAGAAATTGGTGGAGGGATTGTTCGCTACCACCGAAACAAGCACATAACTACAGTTCTTTCCATGCTTGGAATGGCCGCTAGACGTACCGCACAGGTAGACCGATCAAGGTGTTCTCCCATATTCGTATCAGGTTTTAAGTTGCCAGCTAGGAGCCTAAAGTGGCAGGAAATCGTGACTGCATAGAGACACCCCAAGCGCAACACCCATATCATTTTATGGCTGAATGTGACCGCAGTACTACTTATACCTGGGTTTTCCTTTGGAGAGTGCGCGAGGTATTTCAAAGTCATAAATCTAATCTAATCTAATCTAATCAGCCCCACAGTTCACCCTTCTTGACCTCTCAGTGGCACACCTCCTCAGTCGACCACCGAACATGCCGAAGCGCGGCCCCTTCATCGTAATCGAGGGCCTCGATAGGTCAGGAAAGTCAACCCAGACAGCCCTCCTTCTCGCTCGCTTTAAAGCATCCGGTATTCCCGCCGAGCTGCTGAAGTTCCCTGGTACGTCCCTTTTGAGAGTCGCGATCGTACCATCAAAGAACAACTCCAGCTGTGGCGCATATGCGCAGACAGGACAACTGCGATCGGACAGATGATCGACTCGTATCTCAAGTCGAACTCCGAGCTCGACGACCGCGCCATTCACCTCCTGTTCTCTGCAAACCGCTGGGAGCTCGTGTGCGTGCGCCTCATCATAATTTCGGACGCACCACACGCTTATCAGGATTTTGTATCATGTCGCACACTAGGTCGACGATAGAGCAACTTCTTGCTGCGGGGACAGCTGTCATCTGTGACCGGTATGCTTTCTCTGGGATCGCATTCTCCGCGTCCAAAGGGCTTTCGTATGAGTGGTGTCGCGCGCCGGATGTAGGGCTCCCTGCGCCTGACCTATCCGTGTTTCTCGACATTTCACCCGAGGCCGCCAAGGCGCGTGGGGGGTATGGGGAAGAACGCTATGAAAGAGAGGAGATGCAGCGGCGGGTTGGTGAGGTGTTTCGCAAGATTGGTAAGGAAATCGATGGGGGTGGGGAAGATGGTGTGCGGTGGGTCGGCATTGATGCAGGGAAGGAGAAGGTGGTGGTTGAGGAGGAGGTATGGGCGCTTGTGGAGCCATTGACACGCGGGGTTGAAGGCCCCTTGCGGCGATTATGGATGGACAAGCTCAGTACATGAGAACGGGCTATGTGAGATGTGGGTGTCTAAACCATTAGTACTCGATAGGGGTGGTCTCATTGACATTGCCTTGATGTTGCGATTATGCAAGGATTATAAAGATGATTCAGATAAGGCGGCGCTTTGTATTTTTTTTTGGTAGGAACGGATATATGGAGTGTGGGGGTAGAATTACAAGAAGGGAAAAAGAAAGGAGGGGACGAAAGATGGTGATCGCATGGGTGGATGGATGCATCGCACGCTTCCGCTGTCAACATTCAATTATTTAAATAAGACTACCTCCGGACTCAGGCAACGGAGGGCAGATCAAGAGGGTGTCCAGGATATAAAAGGAAGAACCGAGCGGGTGTCAGGTGCTAGACGAGAATCGCGACACGACGACCGCAAGGGCAATTAGGACACCCCATCTCCATTTCTCCCATATGATGTGCCCCCATGTTGCCGCTAGGCTTGCAGCGGGCTTACGGTCGCCGTCGGACTTGCCGATTCCAGAGGCTGACGTGTTGCTTGCCGAAGGCATGACCGTCAGAGGCACCGTATGCGGTGTCATTGCGGGGTTTGATGGAGACATGTCCAACGACGGAGGCTTCGGCGCGGATGAAAGGGATGGCGCCAGTGGGGCTTCTGATTGGCCCATTTCCCTCTGGCCCATGTTGGGTAGATCGCGGGGAAACGGTGTACAATGCTAAATCCGAATCTCGTGTCAAAAACACAGATCGATGGGACACCGGTTCACGAGGCGAATATAGGATTAGGTAGCTCACGTCGGGGAAACAGTCTTTGAACCTCTGCTGTGCAAGATTCCAACTATGACTTCGTGCAGCAAAAGAGCGTTTGTGTGCGTCGGATGACGTGACGGATCCAGTGGTCATCTCGTCGGAGAGCATAAAGGAGAGTAGCCCGGTTAAACTACAAAGCGACGTCAGCATAAAACATCCGGAGACTGTCAAGGTAAGCGCGCTAAAGGCTGGATCACGGTCTGGTAGCGAGAGCTGTGCGTGTGCTTATTTGGGAAATGTCACTCACATAGTCGCTACACTCCAGGCAGGATTCCACTGCATCACGACGAATCAGCACCCCGCATACACGTCAAGACGATGATTACGCACTGTCCCGGGGTGAAAGTCAGACATGGAGAAGCAGATTTTCCTATCAGGTTGAAATCGACCGGAGGGGGTGAACATCTATCTCGCCGGCGCATGAGCTCAATCTCAATCCATTGTGCAGAGTAGACGCACCTTTATGCCTGGAGGCTTGAAAGGGTACTCCGATGGGAACAGCAGAACACCGTGGTACTCTCCGCCAGCATAAGGAGAGTCCGGCGGCCCGCGCTGCGCAATGTGTCAAACATCTTTCGAGACAGGGAAAGGGCAAAGGTCTCATACGATAAGGAAGTTCCCTATGTCAGTAAATCGTCAGATTATTCGGAAGAAATAAGACAAATGAAGCGTACAGGTCAAGATGTTCTTCTCGTCTGGCACAGCCCACACAAATGGAGGCGGCTCCTTCTGCATAGCGACGTATTCTTTTGTGAGCTAGAGTCGAAGTATAAGTGAGCCATTCATTACAGGATTGGAAGAATTACTCGTTTCTGAGCGGCTTTGCTGGCCATGGTAGAGTATGAGGCTGTGGTAAGGGAGTAGAAGTTTGTAAGGGTCCACACCCCCAAACAGTGAAAGGATTGTACGTAAGCACGACGCTTGATGTCGGCGATGTCGGCGGGGGATAACAAGGCAGGTTCCAGGTTGTTTTATGGCCTGGACAATGGATGGACAATGATGGAGGCTGGCAGCAGTCAGCTCTTTAACTGATCTCAGCCATTTCTCAGCCCTTTTGGTCGGTCCGAAGTGCACAACTTAGCTCCTTCGGCGGATTCACAACAAAAGGGTCGAAAGGATGCCGACGGCACCCGTACGACACTGCTTAGTTCTAGCTTTCGGAGCAGCCTATGCCTATCGATACCACAGCAGGTGCCAGAACAACTCGGGAAAGTTCAAGTAGTTCCACACGGATGAATAAAAGATCACTGTGGCGGTAACCGTAAAGTCTCTCAAACTTAACGCTGATCACATGTGAAAAAATCGAGTCTTTCACTTGCCATTCAAAAAGACGGGACAGGGGCTCGCCCACATCATCTTGCTGCCCCTCGGGGTCGCAGGCCACAGTTGCTGGCGTCAGCGCGGCATGGTTGCTCGTATTATGCGCTTCAAGCTGGCACGAGGGCCAGAAAACGGATATCCTGAGCTTGTTAAGGTTCAAGCAGCTGTCTTAAGCTTGGTTAGACAGAGGCCTCAAAGGCCTGTGGTGAGAGGGTGGCCGCTGTAAACTTACAGTGTGCACATGACCCAGGCTTGACCTAGGCACAGTATGTCCGAGACGGCGAGGTTAATCACTGAATTGGGAATGTTCCTATGTTCTCAACTTCCTCCAAAGGAAAGAACAAGGAAGTTTGGCTGGGCAGTTTTCGAGTCGATGACAGACATACATATTTAGATGGAACGCCAAATTGTATATCGCAAATCCTATGCATATAGAAGAATCAATGAAGAGCGAACTCAAAGCCACAACCTACAACGACGTGTTTCGTTACCGTCTCCAGCCCCTAGCACCGGCCTTGGCCTTCGCAAGCCTCTTCCTCTCCCGTTCTTCCTCTTTTGCCTGCGCACCTCGCTGCCTGGGATCGATAACCTCGTAGTCGCGCTCGGCCTTCCGCGTCTCTTCTCCGTCATCCTTAGGGAAATGCAACGCGTGGCTCATGAACCCACGGTCATCATCAATCTCCATTCCCGCATCCTCCTCGACCCCGTTCCCGGTCCCGTCCACCATCTTCTTATCCTCCTCTTCATCATCATCACGCCCCTCGCTGGTGCCCAGTGCTGTGCTGCTGTTCTTCAACTTCCCACGGAAGCTGCTTAGCGCCGCAAGCACGTCGCCCTCGTCCTTCCGCTTCCCTTTCCGATTCAGCCCCCGCCCCTTTGCATACTTGTCCAGCTCCTCCTGCAAAAACGACTTCTTAGGCTTCTTCCTTGCCGGCTCGTCGTCGCTGTCGTCCCCGTCACGGCGTTTCGTCAGTCGCCGTATGTCCGCTTCCATCTTTTCGATCTCCGTGCTACGTGAGTTTCTGGATGAAGAGGTCGGTCTTGAATCAATGGGACACGAGGGAGGACGCTTACTTGCTAGCAGCTTGCTCCTGCGCGTGCCGCTCACGAATTTTCGTTATGTCGCTTTCGTCTTTCTTTTTTGATGCCTTTTCAACCTGTAGAAGCTGTCAGTACGTATGGGAGCCGTTGGTGTGGTCGCCGTACCGGGGGTGTTGACTTTGCAGGGGGGACGTCCTCCGCCGGACGCGCACGGGGTGGTGGTTGTGCGACGAAGTCTGGAATAGCCGTCGCAGGGCCAGGGTCTTCCACTAGCAAGAAAGGACGCGTCAGACCTACATGGCAAGGAAGAAGGAAGGATATCCCATACAATCTGGTCGGAAGATAGCTTTCTTCTGGAATGTCTCGGGCTCCTCCGTGCCATCTTCGTCTGCACCAAAGCTAAGGAGCTTTACGTTCCTTGAGAGATGTTTAATGATGCACTCAGACTTGGACGGGACCCTTACTTTTTAGCGCCTTTGCGTCTTTCATGCTCTTCCCGCTCACGTTGCGCTGCTTCCCTCGCTTTCTGCTGCGCACGCTTCTCTGCCGCCGTTATGCGCGGGATGATGTCGTCGAAAGGGTTTTCAACTATTCGGATGCTTTTGATCTTTGGAGGACTAACAATCGATGATTAGCGAAAGCAGAGGTGGAGAAGAACCGGATACGTACTAAACGGGGCGCCCCTCCTTGTCAATTTCTGGATTTTTGTAAGCCCAGCGTCATTCGGTAGGTGAATCGCGTCCATACCCATATCTCCAATCTTCATCACGTCTCAATGGAAGCCCATGATCAGTCCAAAATATGAGGAACATCTTGAGTGGACGTACTGAACACCGTGTCACCCATTACTCGCCCAAACAAAGTGTGCTTTCCATGTAATTCATCCGCCCTGTCTGTGTCGCCTCAGTTCTATCACCCACGCAAGTCGTAGTATAGAAGCATACCAAGAGTGAAGAAGAATTGCGAGTCGTTCGTGTTCTTCTTGCCGTTGTTCGCCATTCCAACGAGTCCACGATGTGAGAACCGCAGGCGGGGGTGGATCTCATCCTCGAATTGTTCTAACTCCTGGTCAGGACACGTCCGCACATCATCAAGCCTGTACTGGTTACACACCTCCATAGAAGGATTCTCCGCCAGCTCCGGTTCCCGTCCTATCACCCGTCTGGACTAAAAACCCTGGTACAATTCTTCAGTCCCATGAGTGGGATGTTTACCAGTGCGATATACGACTCGTACCGATGGAATATGACCCCATCATAGTACCCTGTATGAATGACTTCGTCAGATAAGTAGCCATTTGCATGGAAAAGACTTACGGACCCTCCATGGCCAGAGCTAGAAAGTTTCGACACGCTTTCGGCGTTTCCTGGAGCCATTCACTCACTCTATCAGCTTTCAGCTTGGAGGAGAAACTACTTCATACCTTGGACCATAGTTCGATATCAATCTCTCCTGCAGTCGTATCAATGATAACGTGGCCATTTGTGGGTAGAGCCATTGCGAACGAGGTGAACAGGTTCAAGCTTGCAATTTTGTACTCCGACGCGACAACACATCCGACGGACTCGGACCGCGTCCTCGCGTCCTCCCAGCGCCGTGCAAGTCGTTGATCACAGAAAAATGACAGTGCGCTTGTATTCAGTACGTTATTTGTTACATGATATCTTTATGAGTGCAGTACATTCAGGGCTTCTGTTGGGTGTTGATAGCAGTGAGCTGCTGAGCAATAAAGTTGTGGACGGCGAGATCCTTAGGATCCCACTCCTCAGAAGGACCCCAGAGGTTCTTGAACTTGTCGATGATATTCTCGCTCGGTTTGGGGTTGATCTCGGGGTGATTTTGGAGCAAGCCCAGAACGGATCTCCAACCGCTGTTCAATGCACCTGCGACCCACCTGAACGAACGAGATATTCAGTATACGCCACCGCAGAGCGTACATCAGACAAAACTCACCCATGGAAAGTACTGGTGGCGTCGCCGGCAAAGTGGAGGCGTTGTTGCCTTGACGCGGGCTGGGTCAGTTGTGGGTAGGTATCCTTGAACTGACCGGGGCCGAATTGGCAGAATGCACCTAGAGGACACGAGGCTTAGCGCCATCTATAGAAGCTATATATACGGGCTCACCGAGCTGGAACTGGTCGCGGTAGAAGTCCCATGGGTAGTAGTCCTCGTACTGCTCCCAGAGCTTGTCGATGGGATAGTTATGCAGAACGGCAAGGTCGCGCATGACGAGGTCGAGAAGGATCTTCTCTTCCGGTGTGCCGCGGCCCTTCATGAGGCCGCCGAGACGCTGAGAGTCCTGCATGCCGTTGTACGATGCGATCATGCAGTTCGACTTCTGGAAGGCAGGGGTGCCGGAGTGCGAGGAATCTGGCCCGTACGAGGGGTAAACGACGTCGCGAATGGGGCGATCAGTAGAGGACTGGCCGCCAACAATACCGAGCTTCTCCCACCAGGGGGTCTTGAACTGGAGGCCGATCTTGATGGACGGTGTGTAGGAGAGCTGACGGATCGCACTGCGCTGTGCATTGGAGACGTAGATGTTGTCAAGGTCAACCATGCGCAGACAGCCCAGGGAGATCGTGGAGATGACGTTGGAATACTTCTTCTCGATCTGAGAAACTGGGACCTGGCGGGGTCCTCCGGACAAGTCGAACGTGACGGTGACGCTCTGGCCGTTATCAGTTTCCTTGATCGCGATGGCGCGGTGGTTGAGGATCGGCTTGTTTTGGATCCTATCAGTCATGGCCTTGTGAATGATTTCAGACCCGCCGCTGTTAAATTTCATGAGCACCTGGCCGACGCATTGTTGGTAAAGAGACATACTCGAAGCAGAACCAGTCGATTTCCTTTCCTTCGAAGCGAGGGTCATTGAAGACCAAGGAGGCGAGGACAGTCTCGGTCAACGAGGCATCGAAAAGACCAGTGCGTGACTCCATTGTCTCGTACCACTTGATGACGGAGTAGGGGATTTTCTTGACAAAGGTCAGATAGCTCGTGACAGTGTGTCCGTCAAGCTCCTTCAGCTTTGCGTAGGCAACTTCGAAGGGGTTGTCGACGAAAAGCTTGCGCAGGTCGCCGAGAATATCATCCCAGAAGACACTAGAACCTTGCGCGATATATTGGTCAGGGACAGGTCCGTCATTTGAAATGCCTTGCTTGAAGATATCGGCCTTGAGTGGAGTCGCCTTGTTGAGCGCCTTGGTGACCGTGACGCCATTGAAGTGGAGGAAGGCGTTGTCGTTGCCGCGGATATAGGGCAGCATCTTGTCTTTGAGACCCAACCTGTTGCGTGCGAGATCGAAAGTGCGCTGCATGAACGAGGTATCGGGGTACCGCATAGCACCGACGTCCTGAAGAGATGCGTGAATCTTCGCAACGAGCGGTTTGTTGTGAGAATACTGACATAGTACTGATACTTCCCTTGGTTGGTAGGGAAGTTGTGCGTGTAAAGACGGCCGCCGACGCGTGAAGACCCTTCGAGAATCTCGTACTTGATTCCAAGCGTATCCAGGATCATGGCGATATATAGGCCAGACACTCCAGCACCCAAGATGGCGACAGGGAGGGCAGCCAGCTCGGGAGGCACGGGCGGTCGAACGGGAGGAGGGACGTTGCCATCAGGAGGAATCGGGATAACTGGTCCAGGACCGCCCGGCTTGGTGTACTGATTGATGTACTCTTGAATGGCATCTTTACCGGTCTGCGTGAGGGCCTGGGAGCCAGTGTCAATGGGTGGCTCTGGTGGAGGCTGGAACCCTTTGAGGATATTGACGGCGATGATACTATACAAGATGAATCAATACAAGATGTTATCATATAGAAAGAGAGACATAGTTCACTTACACGTCGTCGTACTCCGGGTCACCCGCTTGGGTTGCGGCAGCCTCGTCTTCCACGAATATCTATGTCAAAGACTCAGTGAAGATGTATCACGAACTAAAAGATGCAGATCTTACGAGGTATGATGTATAATCGGGGAATTCTTTAGGGGCGGTGGCAGGTTTATTGTTCTGGACGTCGATGTCAGTAAAAAATGTGAGTTTATGTTTGCAGACATACGGTGATAATGTTGGCCCTGTTGCTCCTGTACTTGTCGGCCTCAAGTGTCACCCCTTTGATGGAGCCCACTGTTGAGTAATACGCATCGATGGAAATGGTCTGTGGGTCCTCTTGGGGTATGATTCCGAGAGTGACTTCGCCACTGCGGCTGTCTTTCATGACCTCATTCGGAACACCGTACGTATCGACAATCTTCGCTGAGCGAGCGAAGCCGGCAAACTCGTACTTGACCGTGACCAGGTGGTTGTAGGTTTTACGAGAGACCTAATAGCATCGCGTCCGAATGAATACAACACAAAAAACGCTGAGAGCGATAGATCAACTTACAACGCTGATGGTGGTGAACCATCCATCGGGTATGTCGATTTTAAAGCTGGTTCCGGTAGCATAGGAAAGTTTTGGTCGAGACATGGGGCTTATGTGGGATGCCGCAACTGCACGTCGTCCTCAAGCTAGCAGTAACTTATAAGAACCAACTTCAATGGCACGGGGTAGGATTCTTGAGCTCTTGGGATTTTAGCGGGATACTTGGGGTTCCAGATATCCAACTAGCGTTGTTCTTCTCCATCCCTCTGGAATGAAGGAAGATCAAGATAAGAAAGACCCTGTGGGTGGAATGTCCAGCTCCGTAACGTGACAGCCGAGTCTTGGGATCTGAAGCATGTAGACAGTTCCTGGTAGTTACGTGAGAGAGGACTCGACGCTTTCAGAACAAAGAACTGCAAAAGCACTGCATCCAGCAGTAATCAAGCCCATCTGAAGGACATCTGAAGGAGACAGATCAGAACAAAAGGTCACATTGTCGCGTCGAGAGGCTTCTATGTGCCAAGTACTGACAGAAGCTGCACAGCCGTGAAAGATGGAATGAAAATCATAGAACCTGCCAACAAGTAGCATGAGGAAGCCGGGGAAGCCGGGGATGCGCCACCACCGAGTCGCAAAATTGATTTCGCTCAGATCGGAACCGTTTGACACCGGAAACAATCAGCTACAAACAAATGGTAAACCGGCTCGTTTGTGCTTTGAATGCGTCCTCGTTCTGGCGTCCATCTGGTATCTTGACACTTCTGACGTTAGCTAAACATTCTTGAATCCATTCAGACGTCTACGATGGTGTGGAATGACCTGCACCGCTGCCACCGACCCTCCATTCTCGCTGTCTCTTCAGAACTTCTCCTCATGATTCGCGAACTGGTAATCTCTCGAGGGCTCTTCCCTTCTGATTTAGCTGGGACAAATGACGGCGACTACAAGCCGTCGAAAAGAATGGAGTGCGGAGCAAGCTCTTGACGTTTCTGGGGTTCCCCTTGCGGCGTAACGCCGTTTCCTGTTATCACAATGAATCTTGGGTATCCTGGGTCTTCAAAGTAATCAAGATGCAATCCCCTCGCTATCTGAATCCTACCTTAAAGAAGCATCAGGCAGTTCGTAGTTTGCGAGTGCCATATAACACCTCCTCACCATCCATCTCGAAGCTAAACTTGTCCTTGTCAACTTGATCATGGCTACTCGTCCAGAGGCGTCTGTCCCCGTCGGTCCCAAATTCACCATTACCGTCCCGCCCAACTGGTATGCCATTACCACTGCGGTAAGCGCTGAGACTTTCGAAGATTCTAGCAACTGCTTAATACCTAGCGCCAGATATCTCGCAAGCCGTATTCTCAGGGTGTAGCGGTGTCGTACGATTTCTTCGTGAAGAACACCCGTGTCTTTGGCTCAGAGGCAACCACCCCCAATGACCAAATGAAGATTACCCTCGACAAGGCGACTTCGCTCCCTCTCCTCGCCCAGGAGGACGAATACGATCTAGAATTCGAGTTCTACTACTCCACCGCGGCTGTCAAGAACGCCGAAGTCCTTCGCCAGCAGAAAGCTTACTGCAGCAAAATTCATGTCGTCAGGGTCAGTTCTCTTTCGTCCGTTCAGTGTTGCAACCTCGCCAATTAACGACTCTTGTAGGCAGCGAAACTTCCAGGCTCCTACAATGGCGCGGACAACGTCACATTTTTCGTGAGCTGCTTCTCTTAAATAACACAGGGCCGTGTTTTCTAACGCTTCTCAGGTCTTCGTCGAGGACACCGCTACTCAACAGGCCAACACTGGTCAATACGATGATGCGTTGGTGTCTTCTCCAATTGAGACCGGGTTTTCTCTAACATCTTATTTGCAGCGTTGCGAGCATTCACTTCGTTCAGAAGTAAGCGGGCGCATGCTCTGCTATGATATGGGGGCCAACGCCTATGTAGCCGCTCAATGTATAATGCTGTGGACTGAATGCAAAGAATGTACAAGTAAGTACTTGGGCGAGATATTAAGTACCGAAGGGTCCCTATATATTTTGGTCCGATCCGAAGGCGTCACCGCTCTCATACTACAGGCCCGACAACGTCGACGAATCTGTATAAACTTACAAGTGACTTCGGCATCTGCAGTTTATTTGGATTTCAGCTGACTGAATTCATAAATATCGAGCTCGGGGTGAATACATTAAGATGCGTCGACTCGGGACAGCGCCCACTTCATGAGATACTGCTGTCAGCTGTATAATACTCGACGCCCATCAAATAAACAGGCAATGGCATTGGTGTCTGCAGTTTAGGTTTAGTTGGGTTTCAGCTGACTGAATTAAATGGAGCTCTGGGTGTCTGGGTGTATGCGTCGGCTAGTGAAAGTGACCACTTCATACTTGCAGTCAATGGTACAAACAGGCACTACATAGATCAATGAATCGAGGCGAGCCTCCAGGCGACAGACAGGACATACAGGCAAAACTACGTAACACTGAGGCAGATACAAAACAAATACAGCAAGCATCGTCGCACACATTATTTCGCGTCTGTTAATCCAACCAACTTGTTCTTACTTGGTCGCAATAAGGTCTCTCAGAGTCGAAATAGACGGCGCGAAGAAGTACTCCCCTCCCCTAGGATCGATAAACTTCTTGTGGAACAACATCAACTGCAGCTCGTCTTCGGGGTTGGCGCCGGTCATGTAGCGATGGACCGAACGGTACTCCTCGCCCGTCTGGCCGAAGATCGGATCCATTCCAGGAACCTGGGGCTTGTTGGGCGGGAAGTCGGGGTCATTGTACCAAGCTGCGACAAGTGGATGGGTAGTGAGAATTTATAATAGCAAAGCATGAGGTTCGACAAGACAATGATCACCTTGCTGGTAGAACTTGAACCCGCGGACGATGCTGCTGGCGTAGCAGACAACGTGTAGGCCGCGCTCCTCGATCGTGCCGTTGCCATCTCGTTCCTCGGCAGTGACCTCGGGGCCGTAGGGCATGTTGTGCCTTCGGATGCTAGAGGATCACATAAGCAGGCTGTCAGGATATTGCAGGGAAAGTGGGTGCCAGCGAAGTGACATACAAGTGTTTGAAGACAGACTCAACGGGCTCAACGTCATTACGGGGATTGGACTTGCGCATGTGGGACGCGAAGGGGCAGCGAGTCTGGCCTTTGGTCTGGTCGAACTTGAAGTTATTGATCTTTTTGTCGTCCCGAGAAATGGACGGGTCGGGACCATCTGGGGAGAGCTCCGTTGGGGTGCCTATGAGTATCAGTCAATATTCGTCAGCGATAAGCTACTAAAGCGAAAGTGATGGACTTCTTACCATCCTTCCACCGCCCAAAGAGGCGAGCACCCAGACGGTCGGCAGCAGCTTGGGGAGCGAGGTTGGGGAAGAGCTTGGGTCCGTTCTCCAGGAGGAACTGGTCGAACTCGGGAACTAAGTTGTTCAACTTGCGGGTGACCATGAAGGTACCGTCCTTCGCCCACGCCGGCCTCTTGTCCTTGTCCTCGTCGCCATCGTAGCCCATGACGATGACACCCATTGGAATGATAGGTGAACCAGGGTACCTGATTTCCGGCTGCGAAGGCGTCTCGAAGGTGACATGTCGAACCTGCGGGTTGGACATCCCACCGCGGTACCCGAAGTGATCGTTGCGATCCTCTGGGGGAACGCGCGGCGCGCCCTTGAGAAGAACGACCTTCTTGAGCGACATGCGGTTCGCGGTGTATCTGAATGCCTCTTCCAAGTCGGCCACGAACTTGCTCGCGACGCCGTCGTTGTATGCAGTGATGAGGAAGATACCGTGGATATCGACTTTGTACTCGGGGTCCCAGTCGGGCGTCCAGAAATCCCCGCGCTGAGTGCCGGCATCGCCGAGCGACTTGGAGTCTTGCTGCTGGCCCTTCACGAACGAGTCGTCGTACAGATCGTCGGTCAGATCAAACAATTGCAGAGCGAGATGTGTGAATCCGACGTTGACGCCGAGGAATTGCACCGATGGGTTGGGAGGTGGCAGGGGTGGCTTGATGGGGCCAAGGCCTGCGAGGTTCTGAGCAATGGTGATCTTCGGCACGATAAATTCTCCAAAGGTCTTCCTGAACCTCTCAACGTCGGTGATTCGGAAATAGTAGAAGTACTCCAGCGCCTTGGGAAGAGCGGGCCTGAAAAGAGCCATGTAAGTTACATTTTCGTCGAGCAACAAAGGTTGAGGCCTACAAGATATCACCCTGGATATTCGCCAGGTTGTAGTCCGGGATAGGTGGGGCGGTGGTCGACTTCTGGTTTTTCTGGCAGTGAACAGTGACGACCCTATAATGCTGAGGCGTCAGTTTCAGCCAGTCGAGTGGCTGAGCTTTACTCACACATCGTCGAACTGGGGATTTCCAGCAATTTGTTGGCTTGCAGGTGCATCCTCGACGAGAATCTATTGATCAGGGATTGATGATATATTCCAATTAAACGGTGAAATATACTTGCAATATAAGAGACATAGTCAGGAAACTCGACCGGGGCGCTTGCTGGCTTGTTTGACTAGGAATTTCATCAGACCTGCGAATGACAAGATCGACTGCAAATTAACTCACAGTAAGAACGTTAACCTGGCTGCTCTTGTACTGGTCGGCACGCAGAGAGGCGCCTGACACAGACTGGGTTTGAGAGTAATAGAACTGGAGGCTCAGGTTGACAGGATCGGCCTGTGGGACAACTCCAAGCTGAGAGGCGTTATTGGAGGCGTCCAGCATGGCGACGTTGGGAGTCTGCCATTTGTTCGAAAAAAGGCTTGTCTGTGGGTTCCGCCCGTCATCGTGGTCGCACGTAACAAGTTGATTGTAGGTCTTTCGGGTGACCTGGTTATACAGTTAGAAGGATCGCCTGGAGAAAATCGAGGATTGTTATTTACCGCTGTGACGATGCCTGTCCAACCGGGCGGGATAACGATTTTGACGTTAGTTCCATTGACAGTAGACACGGGACGAGACATGGTTGACGAGGCCTTAGAGAGATGGAACTCAAGCTTAAGGAGGGCCACAAAATCTTCGAAATTTGAGTATGGAGCCTCCTTCAATGCAACGATTTAGCATTCGTAATGATATGATTGGTTCTGCCCGGACGAGAAGAGGTTCCATGCCGTCTGCCGCCTGTCAATGAAATCCTGGGGTTCAAGGTCTTCAAGGAATAACTTTAAGTTGGAAGGCAATCCGAATGCGCAGACTCCGTGGAAGACGCGCACGAGCGCGCACATTCAAGACCCGGTGCTTGGCTCTGTTATACGGAGATGTACTGGGCCTTCCAATTTCCAATTTCTAAATTTCCATCCACCTTACACCCACCTTGCCTGCTGTACGAACTTGTCTGGAACTGTGCTCTATCACGATGTGATCTACATACTACCGTCTACGGACAATTGAACTTCACAGTTCTTCCATTCTGCCAATCACGGCCCTCGACTGACGAACGGCACTGTTTCCGACGTTCGAAACTGGGTCACAATGGCAAAAGGGAACCTATTCAACAGTCCCGGTTGATTGTTCTACATTCTTTCTGTTCACTCCGGCACCCTTGAACATATGCATTGGCTCCTTCACTTTTCGATTTGCCAGATTTTCTTGGATCATGTGGTACTATGAGCCTGGCCAAGGATCTCCATTGACAGCCGTGTCGGTGCCACAGAGCCAGGAAGTGTCCAAGTTATTCAAGATACCATGTCGGTGCCAGAGTACTACCGCCTCGCCGAAGCCAGGTCTGATTCTTTATTGATACTACCTTGTCGGTGCCAGACTACTACCGCCTCGTCTGAATCTCCACTTCTGCTTGGGATTCCATGAATCATGGTGGTCTAGGCTGGATCTGCCCTGGATCACGATTGAAACGACAAGTAGACATTTCGGCTAGATCACCCATTCTACGAACTGTCGTTCAAGGAAAGGTCTTTGCGTTCAGGAATTCTGATATGGCGTCAGCTGCTCAAACCCCAAGACCTGTGATGTCTCGAGGTATGAGCTGGAATGAACCAATCCAAGCGGTTCGTGGAATGAAGTCGAGCCTGGGTCGATGATGTTCGATGTGCCCACTATTAGGACATGTACAAGTATATAAGTGCACAGTGATGAATTCTCCCGCTAGCGTCTCATCATGTCTCGCCCTTCGTTCACCAAGCCTGTGGGAGCCACAGTCAACTTCACAATCCCACCCGACTGGTTTATCACCATCTCTGCTGTGTGTATCTGTCTCCGATCCGTCTCCCATCACCTGTTCACCGTTACTTGTATAGATTTCTCGCAAGAACTACCGTCAAGGAATCTTCGTGAACACGGACATCCCCGACACCTCCGTCTTTTTCATTAGCCCTCCAGGAGAACAAGGCCCGATCAAGGATATCGCAGAAGGACAGCCCACCTTTCCGATTGAGCCTCGCGACGAGCCAGTGGTTCTGAGTGTCTCGGCTTATTACACCGAGGCAGCTGCGTCCGTCACCGCGAAGAACTTCTTGAAACCGCAGTATGCGTCCTCCAAGTTGGACGTCCAATTCGTATGGATTTTCCATTTTGCTCATGATCAGCTTCAACTGATGTTTTCCGTAGTCGGCCAAATCCCCGACCGCGTCAGCTGAAATTCCCGACTACGTTACCTTCTTCGTATGTCCCAGCCTTTCCTAGATATACCCTTCTTTTGACATATCTGGACAGATTTTTGTCGAGGATACTCCTGACAACGCTCAAGTCGTTGGTAGTGGTCAATACGATGACTCGTAAGGCTTCCCCACAGATGTCCCCGCCTGTAACTTATCTACCTCCCAAGTGTCGTAACCATCCACGTTGTCAAGATCAACCCAAACCCTATTCCCCCGCCGCCCCCGAGCAACGTCATCAAGCCTTACAACCCCGTTCTCGATTTACCTCGTCCTTCCAAGTTCGAGAACTACCTCAAGTAAGACATGTCAAACCTCTCTTTTTTCCTGCTAACGAAGATTATCTAGAGCATACGATGTTTCGTTCCTCATCGACGACTCGGGCTCCGTACGTAACTTGTCCGACCATACATGCCAATCCTCTGATAAGCTTGCAACTTAGATGGCTGACGAGAACAGATGGGTCGAGGCCCGCAATGCGCTCGACGGTTTGGCGAACGTCGTCATTGATTCAGGCTTCGACGCCGATGGCATCGACATCTCCTTCCTCAACTCCAATGACAAGTTCCCGTTCAAGGGCGAGATTCAATCCATTACCGTAAGTTTGGATCTCCGTCATGATCCTTCCCTTTCTGGCTATTGTTCTGACCCAAATTTCAGGACAAGGGCAAGGTGGCAGCCATCCTGACGAAAGTCGGGCCCAACGGTACGTGTCTCATCCAATGTACCATTTGGTGATAAATGACCCAAGCGGCCCACAGGAAACACTCCTACTGGCACCAGGGTCAGCCAGCTGTTGAATGCCCACCTCGACAGACTTGATGCCGTCAAGGGCACTGCAGCGTATGCCGCAATCAAACCCCTCGATCTCATCGTCATCACCGATGGTGTACCCAGTACGTGTAATCGTGCTGCGATGCTATCGACGTTCTCATCGCTTTCCGTATATCCAGATGACCCCCCCGAGTTCGAGCTGACGCAAGTGCTTGTCAAAGTCGGCCTGCGAATCAAGAACGGCCCCCACCACCCGAACTCCCTGGGTGTGCAGTTTGTCCAGATCGGCTCCGACCCTGCGGCAGCCGTAAATCTTCCCAAGCTCCTCCTGGCCGATACTGGTGTACGCTGTTTTTACTCTCTCATTTTATGGGCCGCGCGTTGACCAAGTTTTCAGCATATCGTCGACAGCGTGCCTTACAAGGGCCCAGGCTCGATCTCGCCCGACAAGCTGGAGAGGATCCTCCTCGGTGGTCTGCACCCCAACATTCGCGCTCAGCAAATTCCCTAGTAATTGTGAACAACATGAGCTTGAACCTGCTGCAGCAGTTTGGAAACTTTGATCAGTGTAGACAATGCCAATTGTCCAAATGTGTTGTATTTACCGTCACCGTCAATCACTACCTGCCATATCGTTCGAATTCACTGTGACTGGGCTCCATCCAATTTAAATTTTCCTCCTCACCGTGTACGTATGTTTTTGTCCTCCTTCCAGACCAATTCCAGACTCTCTTAGAAGAGCTTAGAAGTCACATATGACAGTCAACGATTATTTACTTCTGTGTTCCAGCCCTGATGTTATCGCCAATGGCGAGATCTAGCTGTCGTCATGTCGGCCGTCTCGTCAATCGTCAATCGGGCAGCCGCGAAGGGGGGGATGGAAGCATAGCGGCTATGTCGACATAATCACACTTCCAGGAAGCATGACCATTGACATGAACACTTGATGGCCTGATCGAGGGTGACACTTTCACTGGGATAAAATCCTGACCGCGCCGGAGATTTTGAAAAGCCTGAACTGAGCCCGAAAATTTGCCGAAGGGGTAGGGCAGCAGTTTACTTGTTGCCTTGGTTCAACCTAGTAGTGCTACCATGCCATGTTGTCCCTACTAGTTGGTGATTTTGACAGTGACACGGCGGTGAATTGCCACGTCAAATACTGTAATGCATCGTCAAAACTCACTTCAACGGATTCAATACCATGCGCGTCAGTAACATGTCAAGGGTGTGCCAAGGCTAAGCATGTCAATTCACAAACCGCGGAGACTTCTGAATGAAGCAGAATGTCCGCTGAGATGAACAGAATACATGATTATGGAACAGCAGAGCTAGGACACCGCGTATGTCTTCTTAAATTATATGGAGCTATAGTCCGAATTATGAAGGGAAGAATGTGCATGAAAGTCACAGTGTACATTTGTGCGAATAAAGAATGCTGAGCATTATCCATTGTCTGAGCATTATGACCCACCACCACGTCCTGCCTCACCGAAAGCAGCGGGAATGGAAGAAAGTCTATCAGCCGATCACCGTGTCCCCCGTCAAGTCTCTCCTGTGTACGCTGTACTCCCTCGTGTCCTCTTCGCGTTCTGCGGTATTCAGACTCTCCGGCAAACGGCAGCTCCACCATAGCGACCCCGTCGTTATTGAACACAGCACGATGTACACAAGGTATCGGCCTATGCTGCCACCTTTCCCACTCGCAGCGAGCTCAAGGGAGAAGGAAAAGAGGGACGACGCGGTGGACGGCGCGAGCGCACGTACAGAAGACGCGGTAAGCTGCGCGAGGCCGTTGGTAGCGCCCAACGATGACCGCGAGGGCGCCGAGGCGGCTATATACATGAACATACACGCTGCGCGGACAGTAGTTAGCCATGACACTCCGAAGTTCATTGTCGAAACCCCCTACCATATGACATATACGAGAACATGTACGCTGCGAGCTGCAGCACGATCCCACACCACACCCACGCACCGACTCTCTCTCCGTCCCACTGCGCCAGAACCGCCAGCACGGGAAACATCGCGAAGCAGATGCCGAGCCCCGCAATGCCTATCATATAGCAGTTCCGATGTCCGACCTTGGCTCGCACGCCCGCGAAGCAGAAGATCTGCACAAACCCATTAATGACGCCCCAGATACCGAGGGTGCTCCCAATAGCGGAAGGAGGGAGGCCGAGCCCGCCGAGAGCAAGCGGGGTGGAGTATATGAGTGGTAGGAGGACGAGAACGGACTGGTCGAGGAAGGCGAGGAAGGCGAAGTTCGTGATAGGGATAAGGACACGCGGAATGAAGAGGCTCCGGATGGATGGTGGTGGCGCTGATGCTCGCTTTGGAGAGGGCGGCAGCGATCCGGCGAGTGTGGATTCGGTGGCGCCGTAGTCCAGTTGAGAGAGGCTGCTGCTGGAGGAGGAGGAGGTGAGGAGACGTGTGGTGGAGCATGGGGAGAGACAGTCGGATGCTTCGTTCGCTTCTCTGGATTTGCTGGCATCAGCTTTCCTTTGGCGCTCGACAGCTGCGGGCAGGGTCTGAGGGATGGTGTCATTTCTCTGGAGTAGAGGATTGGCGCAGAATCGTTACCTCTTTGAGACCAATAAAAGCAAGGAGAAAGGCGGAGAGAGGAACCAAGGTTGCCACGAAACAAGGAAGGAAGTACGGGTAGTCTTTGAAGAATTGCAGGTGACCCAAGACTGATGGCCAGCGCGTCGCCGGGGCGGTGAATGCTCCGCCGATAAGAGGCCTAAGAAACTTCGTGAGTAAGTAATCTACGAGATAGAGTAAGAGACCAAGCTCACCCCAGAGTAGATCCAACCGACCACGCAACAGGTAAGAATGAAAAAGCCTGTGCAGCGTTGGTGGCATCGGTGATCTCGGCCATAACACTCTTCGTCACTCCAATGTTTCCGTTGAATGCGCCTTGAGCGCAGCGGCTTAGAATAACCATCCAGTACCATTTCGACAAGCCTAACCCGAACATCGACAGCGTGAGTCCGAGCATTCCCCCAAGCAGGATGGGCCGTCGCCCAATCTTGTCGGAGGCCCGGCCCCATTGGATAACCGTCAGAGCCTCGGCAGCGTAGAAAATGGATTCCTTTGGGCCATAGAGTTTTATGTTTAGTCAACATTAAGGTAGAGAAACGCGAAAAAAAACGTACGACGAGGCCAACATAATATCCAGTCTTCTTCTCGTCGCCATTAGTAATACCAAGGTCGCGTACAAGATTGTTCACAAAAGGGTAGATCACCGTGGAGGTAACGGGTTCTGCGACCTGGATAAAAATGATTATAAAGAGCTGTAGTTTAGGAAGGGGGGTTGGGATCGGCTCTTCGTCCGCCTTCGTGCAGCTCGTATACGACGATGAGTCCGACATTGAGCCATCCGGCGCCCTAGGAAAGCATCTGAAGCATTCGCACGATGCAGTCTGATCAGAAGGCATGAGGCTATGTACCTCGTTACAGGCCCAAGGCAAAGAAGGGTGCTTATGGGGAGTAAAAGGGACTCGACCAGAGGAGTCTCGACAGTAGCGGTCGGGACACAAGAGCTCCGAAGCGGAAATTTTCTTCGTTAAAATCAACCCATCCGCCGGCATTCGGGGATTAAGTAGTTACATACATGTCCACCGCTAAGCAAAGACAAGTCCACGACAAGTCACCGTCCCGAATGACACCTCAACAAGCGGGTCGCCGGGAAGCCTCGGGAAGTAGGTATTCTAAGTCATAGTATTCGGTATGTTGGACTAGTCCACAAAAGAGGTCGTCCGCGCCTGAGAAGAGGTTCGCGTATACATTCGCGTCAACTGCCCTCTCTATTGCTAGTTGGGAACAATGCTGTAACGATTCGGACGAAGGGCCTGCGAAGGGCTAAGTGGGTACCAAGGGCCGGTTGACCGTTGAAGCAAGACGGCTGTCAATGTGCTGTTGTGATTGATTATGAAGCACGTCCTCAAAATTTTCATATTGATCTTATCTTATCTTATGGCTAACCACTTGATGATCTACCTCCGCAATTCTCACCCGGACACCCACAATGCACATCGCATGCCAGACAGAGCCGGGCAACCAGCAAACCAGCAAGGCTACTGAAATTTCTCTTGGCCGTAATGACGTTTTGCTTCGAGGATACAACGAGGCTTGGCTTTCTCTCGACTAATGGTTCTCAAGGGCTCGCGGCAGATCGGCGTCTCCGAGTCTTATGGAAGTTTAGCGTTTATGGGTATGCTATACCCTACAGGGTCAGACGTGACGGTATGCATAGCTGATCTGACCCGCCATGATGGGGGAATGATGCCTCTGCCTGTCGAGAATTTATTAACATGCTCGTCCGGCTCTTCATACCCCAAAGTCTGTATAAAGCCAAGAAGAATCGGTGAATGTCCTTCTCGCCTACCCACACCACCACAAGAATGCCATCCACGGCCACTTTGGACGCATACCTCTCTGTGTACTTCCAAAAGCCCCTGGCGGTAATCGACCTTCGCTGGTTCCTTGCCGTCGGGGCAGTCTTCGTCTTTGTCCAGTACTACCTGCTAGCCGTTCCAGCAGAACTGCGTCACCTTCCCAAAGTCTCACCGTATGCCACAATTTGGAGTTATGCACGGAGGGAATCCGTCGATTCTCGTGTCAGACGGCTCATTCTGCCCTTTGCTCGACGTGGCGAGGGTGTGGTGTGCGTCTATATGTTGGGGAAATGGGGTGTTCATGTCATTGATGCTGATGTACGTTGCCGCCACACATACGTATCTGACGCATAATTACTAACTATCCCCGCTCAGCTCGTCAAGGCAGTCTGTCAGGACGTCGAAAGATTCCCCAAAAAGAACTACCAGGACCACCTGCACTTTACGTTTCTCAGTGGCCCGAATGTTGTCTTCTCCAATGGCGAGATGTGGAAACGCCACTCGGCCTCGGTCAAGGCAGCATTCGATCGCGAAATTCCCGTCCATCGCTTTGTGGCCCTCTCCCACGAACTCTTCGAGCGCATGGGCAAAGGGGGGATCCATCGATTCAGCGACCTCGTCCAGGTACTTCTTTGCACTTACTTACACCTATAGATCACACTTCTAACCTGTCGATCCTCAGCGTTACACTCTCGACGTGGTCGGGACTGCTCTTCTAGGCCACAACTTTCAGGCGATGCAGGCCTCCGAAGACTCCTTCGTGGATCACTTCAATAGGGTAATGTCGCGCATTGCGACACCTACACGTCTCATTTTCCCCTTCCTTGATGATTGGTTCCCTCGGCATGCCGTAATCGCGGACGTCAATGCGCTAAATGCACGCTACGATGACCTGCTGCAGCTTAAGCGCCAGGAGCTGGGGCTTGATCTTCTCAGTTACCTGCTAGAAGACTCTACATTGTCAAACGAGGAGCTCCGCTCTAATCTCGCCATCCTCTTTTCGGCTGGCCACGTACGTTCTGCCGTCATTCACTTGTTTTCCCTGGTTGACGTCATTCCTTCCTCCTACAGGACACAACCTCCGGCGCGCTTTCCACCGCCGTCTACCACCTCGCAAAGCACCCCGAGCTCCAACAGAAAGCGCGCGACGAAGTCCGCTCCGTCCTCGGCGGCCGCACCGAGCCCACGCTCAAGGACCTCTCCAAAACGACCTTCCTCAACGCCTGCATCAAGGAAGCCCTCCGGATCAACTCGCCCATCTCCCTCCTCCCCGCACGCTGGACCCTCGAGCCCATGACCCTCGGCAAGTACTACATCCCCGCGCACACCTCCGTCGTCCCCAACGTCTGCGCCGTGCACCAGAGCGACGACAACTGGGCCGACGCGCAGAAGTTCGACCCGTACCGCTTCCTGGATAACACGGCGCGCCCACGCGCGGCGATCAATATCCCGTTCGGGACCGGCCCGCGCCAGTGCGTCGCCCGCCAGTTCTCGCTGTTCGAGCAGCGCACGCTGCTGTGCATGTTGCTTGTTAACTACAAGTGGACGCTTCCCTCGGGAAGCATCCACGAGAAGCGCGTGCATAACGAGTTTGGGGCGTTTGGGCTTAGTATCCCGCATGAACTCGACGTGGAGTTCGTGAAGCTTACTTAGATGAGGTTTCAAGTGTTGTTTGACTAGACACGTGGGGATGATGGACGATTCTGAGCGGTCCGGGTTTTGTTATTCTTGAAGGACTTTTACTTTTACGACGTTGACGAAGCGTGCGGGTGGCGTGCGGGTGGAGGGCCATCCGTGTACTTGATGATCTTGCTATTAGCATCATAGCTCGCGAATGACACAGATATTTAGTATGCTTCTATATACTAATAGATCTACTTGGCCGGCTGGATCGTTGGGGGAAGTTGCCCCATGCCAGCCGCGTCTAAAGAAGTCCCCCTCAGCCCTATAGCTAGGCCGAGATCGAGAGCCCAAGGGCCAAGGGCTCGATCACGTACGCCCGCTTTCCGTGAACTCAGTGGTCTCCTGGCTGGAACCTGGATCATGGCAAGCTAAGGGAAGTTGGTCACTGGCCTAGTGGCCCCACTGTGCCAGCCGCGTCTATGTAGAGAATTCCCCCTCAGTCCTAGGCTGGGGCTAAGATCCGAGATCGAGAGCCCCAGGCCAGGGCTCGATGGGTGAACTCAATGGTTACCTAGCTGCTCAGCTCAAAATCAGCACACGGGCACGGGCATGGGTCCAATAAACGCATGCAATATGGCATTATCGCGGTACGTCCTGCCGCATGCGGTAGCATAGGTAGTAAGAACTAAGAACTATGGAAAAAAAGCTAGGAGGGAGGGCAAACAATACGAGTCCGTGTCCAAAAGCCGGACGGACGAGGAGGAAGAGTAAGGTAAGATATAGATGTGCTGGACACGTCGAAAGGTAGAGAGGGTAAAGACAGGAACGCATAGGGCACATATGGGTGGGGGGAAGGCAGCCCGCGCTGGGGGGTTTTTTTTTGTTTGTTGGTGGGAGGGACGGGGAGAAGAAAGAGAAAGAGCAAAAGAGTAGAGTAAACGGGATATACGAGAGATGAGGGGGACGGCATAGATAGAAATCAGGAATCCCGAAAGGCAGAAAGAAACACACAAAACACAAAAGCCCAAGACAGCAAGCCCTGTCCGCCATTCCAGCGCGCAAGCGCGAGGCACGACGGACGGAGAAAAACAAATACGGGGGGGTGGAAAAAAGAAAAAAGAAAATAACCAACGAGAAGAAACGGATATTATAACAAAACAATGTACGGATATGAATACAGGCTCGGGAAAAGACACAGGGCGGGGCGGGGTAGGGTACCGCAGGCGACGATGGCAATGGGATGTATGGATGGTGGGATGGCGTGAGGGGTCGAGGAAGGGGCCCGGACTATAGCAGATATATAGATAGGCGGCCGGCGGTAGGTTAGCGTGGATTAGATTAGTGCTAAGACTATTTGTGGGGGGTGGGGAGGGGTTGGACGAGTAACGAGACACAGTGAAGATGGAAGGTGGAGTATACACAGGGAAGGCAAGGAAAGTCGAACAGAAGCAGAAGGCAAAACAGGAGCGGGGAGCGAAACATACAAGGGGGGGTATCATGCGAGGCAGCGAGACGAGAAGAAAGGACAGTGACAGACGGACGCGGAGGCCGACGAAGAGAGAGAGAGAGAGATTTTACTCGGCGGCGGTGGCGCCGACTTGGATGGGCCACACGCTCGCGCGTTTCTCGCTGCTGCTATTCGTGCGCTGCAACGGGACGGCGGGTGCCTTGTCTGCTTCGGGCGACTGTGATGATGATGATTGCTGCTGCTGCTGCTGCTGCTCCCCAGTCGTCGTTGTCGGCTCCTTCTCAGGCACCTTCGGGCTCCCCTGGACGCTCTTCGGCGGGCTCTCCCTCCTCGTCTGCTTCGGGCTGCCCAACGGCGACGGCACCCTCGACGCAGTGCCCACATACCCCTGCACCCTCGGGCTCCCCACCGGGCTCCCTCTCTGACTCCCACTACTCCCATTGCCATTATTACCACCGTTCCCACTCCCGCTCCCCGCCTTAACCTGCAACTCCTCAATCCCCCTCCTCACACCCCCCATCAGCCTCTCCGTCCTTTCCACCATCTCCTCCATCCTCCTCTTCTGCTCCGCCAGCTCCAAATAATGCCTCTCCAGCTCCTGCACGCTCGGCACGCCCCCATTCGGGCTGCTCCCAGGGCTCGGCAGCGGCGCTCCATGCCCATGGAACGGCAGGAACGGCAGCCCCACCACATCCATACCATAGTAACCCCCAGGCAGCGGCGAGTGCGTCCGGCTCGGCGCACCCGACCCCGCGCGCACATACGAGCTGTTCGGCGCGGCCCCAGGCAGGCCGTTGAGGCTCGCGAGTGGGGGCAGGTCAAACCCGCCCGGGGCGCCAGGGAACCGCCCCGTGTACTCGGGCTGCAGCGCCGGGTGTATATGCGGGTGGTGCGGACGCGGACCGCGCAGGCCCATCCCCATATTCAAGTGCGCCTGGTGCTGCGCGTGGGCTTGTTGCAGCTGCGATTGCGGGGACGCCGAGCGCCCACCACTCTCGGGATGCACAGGGGGCCACCCGCCACTGCTGCCGCCGTTGACCGCGGTCCCCGCCGACGACACAGGTCCTGGAAGAAGTCCAGCGGACCCGCGTTTCCTGAGCCCCTCGCGTCCACCCACGCTCGTGCTCCGCCGTGTATCATGTGCCGTGCTCGACTCGAGACTCCGGCTGCTCCGCGTCTTGCGCAGGCCGATGGTGGCGGTAGCCCCGACGCCGGCACCGCGCCGTGCGCGTCTCTTCCGGGGCCGCTCGCCGTCGACATCCTCGCCTTCGTCCGCGCCATCGTCTTCCTCGCCACCGCTCTCCTCGCTCTCCCCGCGCCGCCCGCCGAGCCGGCCGACAGCGACGAGCGCCTCGGCGGCGGCCTGGTCCGACATGCGGTTTTGCTGGTGCTGCTCTGCACGCTGTTGCTGGGGGGACGCGCTCGCTGCGGCGGGCACGCGTTTCCGCCGCTTGATGACGGTTTTCTTCATGCTGTTGGGGCGGTGGGTGCCGTGGAGCTTGAAGTAGAGGCCTACGCAGAAAGATTGTTGTTAGATGGAGTGCTCTTGAGTAGGGTGGGAGAGAATATCTGATTAGATGAGCGTGGGACGTGAGAGGACTACTAGCCCCGAATCGCTCCGAGCGCATATAGAGCGCATTGTATATTTCGCCACACGGCACATATACAAGGCCAAAATAGCGCATACACGCAGGAAATAGAACACTTACCACACGCGTTGCAGATATTGTTGCCGACATCGTCGCGGCGCCATAGCGGCGTGGTGCTGGTACCACAATTAGCACAGCTGAGTGCACCGACGGCCGCGCGGACCTTGCGGCCACCGAGACCGTTGGCAGCGGCCTGCTGCTGCTGCTGGGCGGCCAGCAATGCAGCGGCATTCGGATTACCTATCATGCCAATGCCGAGGCCCGCGGGGCCCAGGACGACGTGATTGGAGGCGGCGCTATCGCTCTCTGCGCCCTGCTCTGGGGAGGTCGCGCTGTCGGTTGCGGGAGGAAGGGCGTGTACGACACCAGCGGCCACGAGTGCGGCGGCAGCGGCAGATTCGTCAAAGGACATGCTGCCGGTGTTGCCGAGGTTCATCTGGACGTCGCCGTCTGAATCTGTGGGGGCGTCGTCGAGGCGGGACTGGACAGCGAGGGCGTTGTTGTAGGTCGGGCAGCCGGAGCAGGCGGAGGTGCCGCCGGTGCCGTCGCAGCGGCCATCGCCGGGGCAGGTGCCGCCGGTGGCGGGGTTTGTATGGACGACAGATTTGGGAGGGGCGGACTTGGATGGCTTGGGATGCATGGTTGGGGAGGACTGGGACGCGGGCGGGGGCGTGCCGAGGGTGGACGGGCGCGGCTTGGATCGCGACTTTTGGTAGAGACCTGGGCGAGGAGGTCAGCGGGAGGGTGAAAAGGGATCTGGCACGGGGCAGCCACGCGCTGGACGCACGGGGCAGCAGTCAGTGCCGCGCACGGGCCACTCACCACAGGCATTGCAGATCGGGTTGCCGTCTGCATCGCGTCTCCACAGCGGCGTCTGGAGTGTCCCGCAGTTGACGCACGGCGAACGCACAGGCGGCGACGCGGGGAAGGTGAACTCGGACGAGGCGAGTTGGGGGAGGGACGGGTCGAGCACAACGGCGGGCGACATACTGTGGGGCTCTGGTCAGACAACAATCCAATCCCGCTGGCAAGATAACGCGCCATCAGCCAATCAGCGCCCTCCTATTAAGCACTTTTAATCTCCGCTCAAATCGAACTATGCTATCTGATACCCCATCGCCGCCTCGCCCCTTCTGCGTGGCCACAGTCTGCCGAGGCAGTTGTCGACTGTATTACAATCGATGCCGCTACTCGCCGCCTGCTCGTCGCTGCAATCCGCGCACTGTCCTCCTCGAGTCGCTCTCCCTCCCAACTTTCAGGGACGCGTCTCAAAAATTCATCAACATGAACGTTCCTTGACGTGTACATCTCCGTCCATGCATCCCCATCTAATCTTATCCTCAATACACGCTGTCGTCGGCCGCCCCCCACGTTTCCCATCGCGTTCACACTCCGCGACCACCCTTCACGGTTCCTCGTTGTCGGCCCCGTGCCAGAGAGCTATTGATTCCCAAAGAGTGCCACCGGACGGCTGTATACCATCACCACCCCCAATTTTCACACAAAGCGACATCGCACCCCCGTTTCACTTGCAATATTCACGGTCGTGCGACGTGATAAGCGCCATAAATCATAAATTGATAAGATGATCCCCGTCGCCCCAGGCCCGGGCTCGATCGGCCCCGTTATAGATTAGATCACCCAGCAATCAGGATCACTCGCACGCGACCTCGCATCTCATCCGAGCCGAGTTATCCCTCGCCCGCCCTGCCAGCGCACTCCTCGCCCGGCCCTCCTCCTCTTTGCAACTTGTTTGAGGACGCGGACTGCGACCCACACCCGCCAACCGCACACGTAAACTATCCAGTGTTAGTGCCAATCTCCCGCGCCGAACCCTCACGGATCCTACGTACGTACGCAAGAACTGTCCAGACGTACTTGCCTACGTACTCCAACTACTTACGTTCTCGGCGTTCGCACATCGCTTTGCCATCCATGTCTTGGCCCTTGGACTTGATGCCTGGTGACTTCCTCCATGGAGATCCATGCATACATCCATGCAATCCTTGCACAAAGACTGCCTGTAACGTTGTAAGGAACTCGAAAGCGGTCTCTTCCTTGTCAACGCCTACCACGCCCAGCATCCAGTGTCCAGTAATCGCGCAATCTTAAATTAAAATCTCAGGCTAGCCGTATAATCTTTCATCCCATCTTGAGCACGTACCCAGCAGACGTCGAAGCAGAAGCAGAGTTCTTTCACTCTACCTATCTCACGAGATCACAATCTAGCCGTGCAATCTCATCTCGACGCACACAGTCTGCCCAGAAAGATGACGAAGCAGAGTCCCAAGTCCAGTGGGATCCCCACACTCGCCATGACGGGGAGCTGGGGACACGACTACGACGGGCTGGGCACTACTTACTTGGGGCGACCTGGGCGGCGTGAGCGTGGAACCGAATGTCAATCAAGGTTAAGTATGTAACTTGGAGTCGGAGCTATGTATCTCACACTCAAGCTTCACCAAGATGAATTCACAATCTAGCCGCCATCTCTCGTATGCATCTCGACGTGCGCGCATCCTACAGAGAGCAGTATAGGAGACCCCGGCATCGTGCCACCCACTCATTCATTCATTCATTCACAGGCTGAGGGGAGGACTCGAGCATGAGACGCGGGGACCCGGACAGTCACCTGGATACGGACCGGCGACCTCCGTCGCGGCGTGGGCGCGTCGGCGGCGATAAGATAAACTCGTGTCGCACTGGTACTGGTACCTTGATTACCTAATGGCGTCCTGAGGACCTGAGCAGTGAGAGTTCTGAAAATTTACAGTGGCGTACGGCCGAACGTCGAAAATAACGTTACACTTGTGATCATAAGTGGGCGGGGTGGCGCCATCGGTCGTCTATGGGACCAGGAAGCATGCATCATGCATGATACATGAGAGCGACGCACGGAGGACGCACGGAGACAGAAGCGGATCGGAATATTCATGCAGGGAACACGCTATACCCGTTGACCAAGGGGAAATTACATAAGTACGAGTCGAAAAAAGAAATGCGGTGGGACGAGGACGGGCGCAAGTTCGCGCAACCGAGACGAGACGAGGCGGGCGCCGGGCGGGATCGATATCCCAGTGTGTGAGAAGGCGGCGATAAGATAAACCCAAGGGCTGATGCGTGCGCATCGCATCGCAGAGCCCTCATCACTCGTTCTGTACTCTGTATTCTGTAACTTGATTTATTTTCTTGCCCGCCGCCGCCCGGATTGCGAACGTCAGCAGCTTGATCATAAGTAACAAGTAAGCGGAGTGGCGTCATGGTCATGGCAGGCGGAAAACACGCGACACGCGACCACGCGTTTGCCACGAGGGTCGCCGCCGCCTTCGCGACGGGGGTGGGGAGGGGGCGCATTTGAATTTTGAATTTTGCATGACATTGAAAACATGCGTGATGCGAGGAGGCGACTGTCGCCATAGTCGCCAACCGAGAACCGAGGCGAGCAGCGTGGGCAGGCGAGGCAGGAATTTTTAGACAAACGGGATCAGTGGCCCTGGGGCGGGGATTTGTTTGGTTGCCTGCAGTCTCCAGAGTCCAAGTGGACTTGAAAATTGAAGCGGACTGGACGATGGCAAGGGATACTTACCTATAGCTCAAGCTAGGAGAGAAGGACGATCTCCCGAAGAGCGTCTCGCCTCAGCGGCAGATGATCCAAGGTTAGCGAAGCATGCCAGGATTTGGACTCGGAGTGCCAGAATGGATCTACTGCCAGTGGTCACTGGGCCAGGATTTAGAGCCTTTCCTTCCTAAGTTGACTCTCGATGTACGTCGAGACAGGTCCGAAATCAGCGAGCTTTCCCATATCTAGTCAGGACTGGGACGCCAATTTAGTGTGAAGAGGCGAATCGGAAGGCGCGGCTCGTGTGGGCCATGCACAGTAGATTCAGAATCGTCAGGACGTACATCAACAAAACTTGCTGATCATGCATACCGACGACGCATTGCTTAGTGACGTGTCAGGCGGAGGGTGAGCGAGCGTCACGAACAAGTGCGATTCTGCTACTACGAGTTTGCACCTCCCAAAGTTTCAAAGTGGTCGTAGCTTTCAGGTATGAGGCCAACAAACAGATATAATAGAACGTTAGTAGATACACCATATCCCAAGAGAGCGGCAGGCCGAAAGAGACGGCGTCTAGTGGTCCAGAGGGAAGAACAGATCTAGACTTTTTGAAGAAGGAGCCTGGAGGATGCGTCTATCTGGTGGCGTGGAGCACTCGCTTGATACTAGCCATGTTTGTAACCTGTCCGTAAGTAAGTAGCCGCTATCCATTCAATTCGTGAAGCTCCTCGAGGCGGGTGTTTTCAGAGTCATTAGGTGCAGTGGCGTGGCGTCACGGATCTGCTTAGACCGGCCGACCGTTCCCTCTACAGAAGACAGGCCTTCAGGTGGGGGAGTTCAGTATGGGTTAAATCCGAGTTGCATGAGCTCGACGATGTGGGCCGTAATCGGGGGGTGGCACGGAGAAGAAATGAACAGTGAACACGCGCGTACGGCGAATTTCCGATTCCCGACACCCTTTTTCTCCTTCTCCCACTAGGTTCTCGCCATCTGTAACCGGGCGGTCATTGTCTGCAGAGTCGTCTGAAAGCAAACACGCACTGCTCACCGCGCTGTGTTTGGGCTATAGTGCTTGGCACATGTGGTATCGCAACCCGTGACGTATGTCAACTTCCAACTTGAAGTTCCAAGAACTTGAACTTGAAGGCCGCTCTTGACTTCGAACCTGTGTTTTCCCTGTTCTACATATCGTCGACGTCGGTTCCTTGCCCTTTGACACTTGGTCTTGTACACATGCGGGATGCCTAAGCATGACCGGTGGTCACAAACGCAGGACGTAAAACCCTGCGAGGCATTTCCGTCTTTTCAGTATGTTACAAAATGCCCAACAGCATGGGGCAGCCCGTATGACTGTCGTCTCGAGTCCTTGTGGTGACAAGAATGGAAAGATATTCGACAAGATGCTTGCACCAGGCCGAATATCCATGGTATGCTCCCCATGCCCGACTTGAAGCTTGAAGCGCCGAAATCGCCGACCTGGAGGCTCCTGACGTGCCCTCGTGCATTTTGTGGTCCCCCATGAGCCAATGGTCACTTTTGACACCTCCTTGCATACATTCCCGGTGCTCGTGCTCTTCACCACACCAGACATTGACGGTCTTGGAAAGTGCCCCCGGTTCTTCGATCCACCTGCTCGCCGTCTTAGCACTGGTACATTCGTCCACAACACACAAGGCACAATGCCCCGTCGTGACCCTTCCCCACACGAACATATCTCTGAACCCATTTCGTCCTCCTCCATGCGGGAGCCCTAGAACACTTTATAAACAATGGAAGAAGCATATCGAAGCTCACGGCCTAAAAACCTCCATCGTCTCCCTCGACAAATTGGTCACAGCAATGGTCTCTTTTGGACGCTCCCAAATCACGGCTCTCCTTGCCGGATGCCTTATGTTCGCCGCAGAGGTGCGCCAGGCGGTAGCCTTCGACAACGCCCGGGCAGACAACGTGCGTAGCCGCCTTTGCCGTTTTTGTGGGAATGATACTTTTTTGACTTACTTTCATTACCTTCATAGTTGGCGGTGTACGTTCTGTTTCTTACTTTCACCAAGTACAAGATACGCTTACCGACTTCCGTTTCATGCAGTTATTATGGCCAGAACTCGTGGGGCGCCACGCATCCTGACCCCAACTCATGGCAGAAGCAACTGTCGACTTATTGTCAGGTCAGTCAACTCATTCCTTGTTGAGATTGTGCGTAGTTAACAGACATGAATCAGGACGACGCAATTAATGCCATCCCGCTGGCTTTCCTAAATGTCTTCTTCTCCACCGGAGGCCTCCCGGAGATCAATCTGGCCAATGTACGGCTCTCTTGATTATCGTGACGCGGTTCCGTAGTAGATCGGCTGACTTCCCTGTGTAGATCTGCAACAATAACAACTTCCCAGTATTCCCAGGTTCTTCGCTTGCGCAATGCCAGTTCCTGGCATCCAGCATCAAGGCGTGTCAGGCCAGGGGCAAGATTGTCACGCTCAGCTTGGGTGGGGCTACCGGCGGCAGCGTATTCTCGTCGAACGCGCAGGCAGAGAATTTCGCTCAGCAGGTGTGGAACCTCTTCTTTGGTGGCTCCAGCAATACGCGTCCGTTCGGCGATGCTGTCCTTGATGGGTCAGTCGTTTGCATAACATTCTTTTCATTTCTATGCCGTTATTGATGATGGAACAGTGTCGATCTGGATATCGAGGGTGGTTCGTCTAATGGATACGCAGCGTTTGTGAACAGATTCCGCGCCCTTTCGAATGGGGCCAGCAAGAAGTAAGTCAAAGTTACATCACATGTTTTACAGCAAAACTGACAATTCATTCAAGATACTATGTCACTGCTGCGCCTCAGTGCCCCTACCCCGACGCCTACCTTCAGCCCGTCCTCAATGCCGTCGCATTCGACGCCGTCTATGTACAAGTAAGTAATATGGACACTACTCCAGCAATTTCATCTGCTCATTTGTCTGCGATAGTGTGAGTAGCGTTGATTATATACAGCGACCTGATCAGCCATTGATTATTTCCAATGCTGCTTCGCGTCTCTAGTGTATGTCATTTTTTCACGCCTAGTTGTTGCTGTTATTTAAGTTTCTCATTTATTTTTCTACAGTGTACGTTCCTTCTCCCGCCGAGTTTCATTCTATACCTTACCTTCCATTGGCAGTACAACAACTGGTGCGGACTCCAAAACTACAACAACGCCAACGTCAGTACTTTTTTCGAAAGTTTAGATCTAGTGGTTTTCTGACTGGACCAAACAGGCCTGGAACTTCGGTCAATGGTGCGATACATATAAATGGCCTGAAATTATCCTGACGCCTGAACAACGTTGTCCATATTAGGGACACCTGGGCAAAGACAGTCGCCATCAACAAGAACGTCAAGATCTACATCGGTGCGCCCGCTTCACCCTCTGCTGCCGGCTCCGGATACGTCAGCGCCGCGACTCTGGGCCAAATTGCAAGAGAGACTCGCGCGAGGTACTCCTCCTTCGGTGGCGTCATGCTTTGGGATGCATCTCAAGCTTATGGTGCGTACTCTAACATCGTGTTGGCGCCAGGATTCTCCCCTCATTCCGCCCTGTGATGATGTTATAGGAAATGGCCGGTTCGACGTCGCAGTGAAGAACGCGATAACCCAAGGGGGCCAGGTCACGACGACTCCCACGCCGCCTACGACCACCCCTACTAGTACTACTAGACCGGGCACAGGCAACTGTGCTGGAGTCGCACCTTGGTCTTCATCTGCCATCGTACGGCCATTCCAGCTGCCTCTTTTCATTTTGCATGCTGACCTGATTTTCGCTATCATCGCAGTATGTTGGTGGCCTCAAAGTCACTTACAAGTAAGCAGTGGCTCAGAATACGGGTGTGACTACTGATCTGATATTCGACAAACTGCAGTGGCCGTCTCTACACCTCGAAATGGTGGACGCAAGGAGGTACGTTCTTCAATTCATGACATATTGATTGACATTCAACGTCCCCATTGTGGTATTCAGAAACCCCTGGAAGCGCTGGTAAGTCCTTCCGCGATCCAAATGTGAATGTGACTTACGCGTTCCGCAGATGTCTGGGCCGACAATGGACCATGCACTGCTGGATTCGCGACCGCAGGGGCAGATGCTACTCCTACTGTGGCGCCGGCTCAGATTACTGGCGTCAAGGCTTCCCGGTTCTTCAAGGCTTGAGCTTGAGCAACGAACGTGTGCTACATTCATCGCGATCCATGCTTTTCATGTAACGCCACTACAGTGGGCAATGTACAAAATGTAAATATTCTTACCCGCTAGTTTTGCGGTACTCTGCGGCTTGGAACCCCGTATGCATCTGCCTTTGTCGATAATGAACCCAACTTTATTGCCGAGAAACTCGAGGCTCCTCCAGCCCTCCCGATTGGGCGCTGCTTGAGCGCTTGGGCCCCGGCGGCGGGCCCTTTCTCGACTCGACATCACCTCGGAACAGTGTGAGAGCCTTGTGATAAACATCAAAACACCGGTCAAAATGGTTCTGCCCTGCAACTATTCTGCTTTTCAGGGGAGCAACAAAAACCTTCGTAGAAGCTAATTAATCACAAGGAGAGGGGGCCAGACAGAGACAGCGTCTGCCGGGGACTTGGAACAACACACTTTTTTGAAGAAGGAGTCTTATGTATTATTTATTTCAGGCGTGGCGTGGAACACTCGTTTGCCCCTCGTGAAGCGCTCGAGGGTTGTATTTTGTCCATAGTTATCCATTCAATTGCAATCGCAAGTTGGGGTGCAACCGATCAACGATCAACCACCTTCAGGTTCCTCTCCTTGTCTCTAAGTTGTTGTTTTCCAGCTTTTTATCTCTAGGAGCCACAACATGGGTTAAGTTTGGATATCAGCATTGTCTCTCGTTATTTTCACAGCTGACAACCACCTCGTTGTCTTTTCTTGACGGCCAAGTTGAGGCAATTAGCGAAACAACTAGTGTCGCTGTTGTCAGCTACCAATGTGATGCTCCCTTGTACAGCAGGGCCATCGATGAATGCTATTAAAGCAAGCCATTCATGGCTCTGTTTTCTACCTCAGCACATATCCAATACACCCGATGTTTAGACCATCCACACGTCCCCGCGCGCCCGCGCCCAACACTCTCCGAGTCAGGACCCCGACCACAACTTGGCATCTGCCTAACGAACTACTTCGAGAGATATTCCTCTTCTGCCTACCTCCTCCTGGTCGCCGCCCAAGTAATCGCACCGCTCCTCTGCTCCTCTGCTACGTGTGCAAAGTCTGGACAGCCATCGCGATCAATACATCCCAGCTTTGGGATGATCTCCTCCTTGACTCGCCGAGGGAGATGTATTCGGAGCAAGAGGACGACACAGAGCATCAAAGAGCATTCGCACCGAGAGAAAGCGCCCGACATGGCATACATACAGACGCCATCACTAAATTCGCCAAAGCTTCGTCACTCTGGCTCCAGAACTGCAGACTCCGCCCATTCAACCTCACCTTGGATTGGACCCACGTTCCGAATGCTGACACACAAGCTATCAAGGACGTCTGGGACACAATCATTGAAACCACTCCCAATCTGCGCTCACTGGACCTCAGAGTCAGAGAGGACCAACATATGAATGCCTTGGTCACCCCGCCGACTCATACCATGGATTCTCTGGAGGCCATCTCTTTCGGGGTCTTTTACGTTGTTCAAGACCAAAACATGCAGTTCTTCGACTTGCGCTCAGCGCGGAATTTGCGCAAGCTTCGGCTGCGTACATATGGATTCGACCTCAATCCATCCACCATGCACTGCTTCCCTTGGGGTCAGTTGACCCATCTTGCTCTCAAGACGAGGTTATCTTTGCCATCGTGGCACCACATCATCCGGGAAACACCATTGCTCCAGAATTGTCACGTATACTTCGCCGGAACCAATCCTCATGATGGAGGCAACGTGGATAATACGCTTGACTTGGCGGAAATCCCTTCGCTGATACCAAGAACCGCCGTGACTCTCTGCCACCTGCGCGAACTTGTCATGACATTCGCGGGACTCTTCTCCAGTGCTATTTTTTCCAACGTATTCTGCCCCGAACTTCAGACACTCAAGGTTTTGAACGAGCTAGTAGGCGAGGGGTTTTCGCACGACGACCAACCCCTTGAATTCTACCAAAACTCTGCCCCTTCTTTGACTTCCTTGACTCTCAGCCATGCGGAGATGTCGGCAAATCAGCTGCTGAGCGTGTTACGCCGTGCGCCGCGTATGAAGGAACTACACATCGACTGTGAGGGTAACCACGACAACCTCTTGAAGGCGCTCACCATCCGAAACAACTCAGATGCGGAGCCTATACTTCCCCACCTCACCTCCTTCCAAATGTCTGCTGTTTCGTATCTCCGACTCCAAGAGGGAGATATTCCCCCGACATTCTCAGCAGGTATATTCACGGAGGCGATGATATCCAGATGGAACTATGCGAAGTCCAAGGGCTGGCCATTCGCCGTAGGACTTTTCGTGGACCATGATCTCACTCCCCAAGGCAAACTGGTGGAAAGATCGCTGTCTGTTTGCAAGGCCGAGGGTCTCGACCTCACCACTGGCACCGTCCCTCGTTGCGAGGCCGACCAGGACACTGTCGATCCCCGAGGCGATTTTCTCGGGGCCATGACATTTTATTGAGGCTACTAGGTGAAAGAACGTTGAAACATATTTAGCACAGTGGCAGAAGATCAGCAGCCTTCGCTCCCTACTAAGAAACGGAACTCACAATTTTTTTCGACCTTCGAGGACGAAGATTGGAATTCCGTTTTGGAGAAGAGGAGAAGAGGCAAAGGCGCGGGTGTGGGCCATGCATAGTAGATTCGAGCGTCACAAAATCGGAATTCGGGCTCAGGGCCTAAACTAGTAAACTGAACTTTGAAGCTTGATTGGTACTTGTACATATGTAGCACGTCAAGTGCCCTTCGACTTGAAGCCACCTGGCCATCTGATCATGTATACGGGCGAAGTACTGCTTGGCGAGCGTTCCTGTCATGGACGGAGTGTCAAGAACAGGTATCAGGCGCGACTCTGTCGGTTCGGTTTCAGTATTCAATTTCAATGACAGCAAACCAAGAGTTTGCAGGCCGATGTGTTCATAAAGTTTCAATCTTACAAAATAATTACTCGCACCGAGCCGTACCAGTACCGTAACATGTCAGTCTTTCTGCCAGCCACGCAGCACCTGTGAGCCACGAGTGTAAGGGTAACCCGGACAGATTAGGATATAATATGCGTAAAGTACTATTAGTTAATGATGGATTCCATGGACGATTGTGAGCTTTCATTCAGAAGCCAACCAAAACTGCTGCTCGATAATCAACTGAATTCCCAAAGTGCTGTGTCCGAAAAGACTCACTTGTCCTTCTTCTTGGGCCTATCCCGAGCTCTCTGCAGAGGAGGGACGTCCGAGAGGCCCAGTTTGCCAGAGCGTGCTTTTGGTGTCCTGTCATCAGAGTCAGAAAGCACGGTGGCTCGAGTACGAGATGAGGCAGGTGTCCATGGCGATGACGGCGATGGATTCACTTCGATGGCGTCGTCGTCGCTGATAGTGGCCACGCTCGAAGCCTTCGTTCGACGCTTGAGCTTTTCGTTCTTTCGCATTCGCCCAGTATCCCATTGAGCCTCAGCGCCGTCGTCGTCTTCGCTCGAGCAGAGATTGATAGCTGAAACCGAAGCAGCAGACGGGCTCCTTCCGACTCTGCGTTTCTGCGGAGTGGCATCGGTATCAACAAGCAGCCCAATGCCTGTGGCGCTTTGCGAGAGCTCGTGGCGTCGTTTGGTAGGCTGCGCACTTGGTGGTGCGTCTGTATCTGTGTCCCCTTCACCAGCGTCCGAGTTTTGGGAGGACATTTCGGCGTCATGGATAATACTCGCCATACTTGAGTTCTTTCCAGCCGGGCGGGGTCTGGGCCTCGACCCAGGAATTGGTATCGAAGGCTCAATCTGCTTTCCCTTTTCGTTTTCCATCTTCAGTTTCTCCTTCTCCTGTTTCCTCGCTGCCCTACGCTGCTTCTCTTTCTCAGCCTTCATCTGCTCCTCCTCCTGCTGCTCGACGTGCTCCAGCTCTTTCCGTCGCTTCCTAGCCCTCTCCATGACAATCTGATCGGCAACGCCCATCTCCTCTGCGTCCTTGAAACCCTCTCTTTCCTCCCCTTCGTCGGCGGGGAACATAGCGACACCGTAGTTCGCACTCTCCCGCAGAATCTTCACCGCATCGCTCGTCTGGCTCTCGTCCATGCCCATATCCTCCATGATAAGCCGCACCCCAACCTCCGGAACCAATATCCGCTGAACAAACTCGTTCGCCGTCAGGGGTGACACTAGATCGGGATCAATGTTTGCCAGCGGGAAAAGGTCGTACAGGGTTTGGTGGATGATGACCGACCCAAGCTCGCCGTAACTATACCAATAATCCCAATAACATTAGAAAGCATCCTCCACCACCAACAGAAAAGGAGACTTACTAGCCAGGCTGCGTCTTTTCGAAACTCGCGAACTGACCACGGACGCCCGCGACGGCCCTCGAGCCCTTCTGCTTCACCTCCCTCATCACCTCCTTCCAAAACACGCATCTCTTCCTCGGGCGTCTCGATTCCTCCTCATCGTCGGTAGCACTTCCTCCAGGATCAGCATCGTCGACGACAGCCTTGAGCGCCCCCTTCATCCTCCTCACGCGCTTCTCGAGCTCGATCCAATCGATGGACTTGGGCCACCCTTTGCGCTCTGCCTGTGGGAGGAGCTGGCTTTCAAAGTTGTGTCGCTGGCATACGGTGATGAACACGGCGAAGGGCGCGTTTCGTCCGAGCGGGTTGTCTGGCCGCGGCTCGCGGTAGGACTTCTTTTCCATAGATGACAGCAAGCGCTTGAGGTGTGGGGTGGGGGAGGGCGGAAGCGGCGCATCACAATAAGGGCAGAGCGTGTTGGGATCTGCGAGTGTGACTGGCGAATATATAGGTTAACGAATGAAGGATGGCTCGCATGGGGGAAAACTTCTCACCTGTGTCTTCTTCCTCGTATTCGTCCGGTCTATATATGAGTGAGTTTGAGAGCTAAAAGCGGAGAACGATGGGCATACATCAAGTCCTTTCTTTTCTTGATGTTCCGCGAATCTACGCTTCCACTAGACGACCGTTTTCCGAGGCCAGAGAGCCCAACGTCCGAGGTCAGCCCGATGCTATCCAGCATCTGGGTGCTCATAGGGAATGGTTGGGCTTGGGGCCTCGAGCTCAAAGCTTCATCCCCGTCGTCACTAGCGTCTTCATCAGATTCGATGCGAAATCTCGATCCTACCCTCTTCACCGTAGGGTTTCCCTTTGTTGCTTTCGTGCTCCCAGATGAGGGCGGCGACGGTAAAGGGAACTCAGCAGGTTTCACTTTGGCCACCTTCTCGGATACACTGCGTGCGGTTTTCCGTGGTGTATTTGACCCAATAGGCGTCATCTCTGGGAAGGCAGCGGGGCGCAGGGGCGAGTTAACAGGAGACAAAAGCGGGAAATCCGCAGGAGTTGGCTTCGTAGTAGGTTTGGATATCCGAGGAGGTGAATGTTCGGGGAATGAAAAGGGTTTTGGACGGGAGTTAGATATTGTGGCGCGGCGCGCCGGTGAGCCTGGGGGTTTGGAACCTGCGATATCGACATCCGGAACGTGTTGGATTGACGTGGCCCTCGTACTAGCAACTGGGCGAGGCTTCGGTCTGGGACGCGTATTTTCAGTAGTCGTGATATCTCGTGAGACTCTGGGGTTATTGGATCCCAAACTCCGTCTTTCAGGACTCCAACTCGGGCTGGGAGCGCGACGGACCGTAGGCTGGCCTGTGCGCGGTTGCCGAAGGGTCGAAGGGCCGCCGGAGGATGTCTGGCTGTTCGCATTATCCTTCAGCACCACGGACTGCGAAGAAGACGTGTCGGGTTTCGCACTGCCCTCGCTAGGCGTCTTGTTCTTCTTGAACGAAAGCTTTTTGTACACGTTGCTTCGCTCGCTGATTTTCGCCATGTAAGAGGACTTAGCGTCCACGTCTGCATCCTTCTTCTGCTTTTTGCGCTGAGGAGTCCCGGCCTCAGAGCCAGCGTTTGACAAAAAGTCAATCTCATCATCGCTGTAGGAATCCCAACTCGCCTTCGCCTTGTCCTTCGAAGCTGTCTGTTTCCTGCCCTGCGATGTGCTCGGCGCAAAGCTAGAGCCAAAGTCCTCTGCTGCTTGACCCTTCCGTCGCGTGCCTTGAACCAGATCGTGAGATTTCGACGAGCCTTTTCCTATCGGACGCGATGGCAATCGTAGTTTGGGATCGTTGACAGCCCCTCCCTTATTCCAGTCAGAATTCTTCATGAGGTTCTCCATGAGGAGCGATTGAGCGTGTTGGAAAAAGGAGCAACCCGTATATGGCGTCCGTTGTTCTGCTCGTGACCAGACCGTTCTTAGTGGTGATGGAGGACCTGGTCTGAGGAGTCAGGACCACCGTGGCAGAGATATAAGTAGAGTTAGTGCACACGTGACCGTCGCGTCGACAATATGTGTGTCACAATGTGCCCGTCGCCCGACGCGTGCGCGACTTCATATTTTACCCTTCGCGCAGAGCTACATATCGTGGAAACTATAACAATTCCAGAAGTTTACTAGCTCTGGAGAGTTCGCTGTAACAAATTGTTCCATGCTATCGTGGTAGAACTTGACCTGGACCGGGCTGGTCGAAGCTGTGGACCTTCTCTGAGTTCTCTCATCAAATATCAAAGCACACCTGGATGCTGATGATGACACCAAAATTTCTCGATACGCGGCACTTCGGATAACATTTTATTGCAGTGTAATTGACCAGTAATTGATACCACGCGTTCAATCTTGCTGAATGATGAGAGACAGTCACACGCTCTAGTACAGCCAAACGTCAGTCGACAACAATTGGTGAATCTCTTTTCGTCCAAGTTCGTGATATCATGAACAGCCTGTCCATGAGATCAAAAAAGCCGTCAATCAACTACACAGCCGAAACTTTGATCGGCCACGCCACAGTTCACCACGGCATCATCGTCGATGGGAATAGTGCACCCATAGGCTGTCATGCTGCTGCTTTAAATAATCAGCGCCTTTGTTCTTGGAGTTGCTCACCGCACTGTGTGCATTTTTTCCCGCTACAGCGGAGGCTGGCCCCTCTCTTTTCGGTCACATAAACATTGACAAGCATGCGCTTCAACACTCGAGGACAGATCTTTATCCTCCTGGCTCTATTCCCCAAAGATCTCTCCAAATGACTATGAAAAGGAGTACCTCTGTAGCAGCATCCAGTAGCTCTGGTTCGGATACAGGAACAGACTCCAGTGGTGGTACTAGTGAGCGTCACAAACTTCACATAACGTATCCCAGGCCGCCAAGAAAGCCAACTCTGTACGTTCATCTACTTTCATACCCGCGAACCTTAGTCTCACCATCATGGATCTAGGGCTCGCTGTGACCCGAATACAGACGAAGATGTGCATTCCCGCCCTTCGGAGATAATGACACGCCAAAAATGCGTGGACCAGGGTGGATCGGGCTGGTATAGAAATGGCTTTTGCTACACACGCAGGTTGGCGAAAAAGCATGGGCTGAAGCGGGAGACATGTGACTTCTTCAACACCGTGCGATGGAGGACAGGCTAATACTACAGTATTCATCCTTGAAAATGTTGGTTCGAGGCGGTACGAGCTGCATTTGTATGTCAGTAAGCGATATTTTTCCGCGGTAATATGACACAATCCGGGCGTAAATTGTACAGAGCAAGTGTAGTGCTTCATGACCGCGAAGAGTTTGAATGAGTGCGGCCGTTCAAGGCATCGACGAGATCGGTTCAAGCTGCAGCAGAAACACTACTGAAAAAGAACCTAAAGGCTCTATTTCAAAGTGGGGCATACACACGAATTCTGAATTTGCGGAGAAGTTGTGCCTATGTGACTTGGAACATTTGTGTAGCCTCAGTCCGCCATCTATCGCGAGGCTGAGGTATGTACTACTACTTTGAGATATTGTTAATTTAGTCCGCTATCTTTATCGCGAGGCTGAGACGTCATTGCGTCTATTTAGATCGCAACAACAGATACACTGTATCTGGCATTTGTGTGTCCCTTTCGTCGCTCAATATTGACTGGCAGTTTGTGCGGCAAGGGCATTCGGAGACACCTTCATGTGTTGGAGGTCGAATTAAGCGACAAATCGAGTGGTCGAGCAAGGGAAGCGATATCTACGACGTTTCTGTTTTGCCCCCGAACCAGCGGGAGGCTTCAGAGGCGGAGTATTATCATAAGTGCCAATTGGATTTGTGGGGAGATTGCAGTGGCGAACTCATATCAGATGTGGATTATGACTAGAGAAGGTGCAATAGCTTTGTCGAGATAATTAGACTTATTGCAAGTTTGACCAAGTTCTCTTCAAATCCACCATTCTCAGGCAATAAACTGACTTCATCATCATCTTCAAATCCAGTGCCACCAACGCCACATTGAATCCACGTGACCTTGACGCGACCTTGACGCCGGTCTTTTGACGGTCTTCCTCAGCTGATCCTATCGCAACTTCGCCTATAACCACCACCACCAGTGTGAATCTATCTACCTTGCATCCTCTCTGCTCCTTCTGCTTTCATCTCTGCTACTTGCCTTCTCCAGCTTCATCATGGTCTCTAGAACATCTACTATGCTTTCACGTACCCGTACGCGCTCTATGCCCACAAGGCTGCTTTTATCCTCCGGATATGAGACTAAACTTGCTTCTCCGCGTGTTCCAACGGAAACGATCGACTTAATTCTGAAATTTGTTCTGCTTCAATCTTCATCTGAACTCCCGGAATTCACCTCGATCGAGCCATTCACGTTGGCATCTGTTGCTTTCCGTCAAATTGCTTTGCGATGTTACTTTCGCGATCTTACCCTAACAAAACACGCCCAGTGGGACGGACTCTTCAAGATACTCGAATCTCAAGAAAGGACAGCGAATGGCCGAGGCGAGAACACCGGTTTTAGATGGGTGAGGTGAGTATATGCACGATTTACATACATTCCACAATAGGATCTTTCAACTCCACAGATCACTACGTGCTTCATCCGTAGTCCTTGCGTCCAAGCCAACGCGGCTGCGCTCTCTGTCGCATCTTCGTACCCTTTCAATCGACCTGTCGCTCGACGGCCTCTCGACTCAGCATCCGTTCCTTTCAAAGCTTTTCGGACCCAATCCCGAACTCTCGAAGAATAATCCCCCAGTGAATCACTGGCCGAACATGAACTCGCTGACATTGTCGAACCTACCTCGCTTGGATACACTTCTCCTTCACCTCATTGTCAAGACGTTCCCTCGTTTGTCTGATTTGTACCTCAGCTGCACTGAGCGAATGGAATTTGGCTGCTGCTGGGCTTGCTTCGAGGAGAGCCTGTCTTGTACCATACACTCGCCGATCCCCGATGAACATTCTGATGTCACTGTACTCGCAGTAAGTATTTCACTGTCCGGAGATAGGTGGATGGCAACTGACCCATGCATGTATACGATGCGAATAGGAATCGTTCGCCGATGCTTTGCGGCCCTTGACGGAGCTTACCCACCTACGCCTTGGGATCTTCTTATCTGATGAGCGCCTTCTGTACTCGCATATCGCTCACTCTGGGAACCAATCGACGATGGCCATAGACTGGAGCCGATGTCAGGCGTGCTTCGGCAATGCTATCGAGACTGTCAGGGCGCGCGAGCTGGCGGCAAGCATTATCCTTGGCCAGAAGATCAAGAAACTCGAGACAGTCGGATGGAGCTCTCTTGTGACTGGCATAACTACTGAGGTCCCATTGAAGCAACACGCAGACTCGGACGACACGCTCGTTGAAGAACACGCTGGCAAGTTAGGTGACGAGGATGATGATTCCGACGACGAAGGTACGGACGGCGGGCCTGGGATTGTGGCTGATAGCGACATGACGACGACCATTTGGATCTTGAGGAGCAATGGGCGAATCAGGGTGAGGAGAGCCCCATGGTAGAGCATACGCGGCGGCAGTGACCAGATTGACGTGATAGAGGGCAACAGCCTGTAGTAGATTGAAGAAGCGCATCGATGTTTCCAAACGACAGTGTGTGTTCGCGGTGTGACAGAGCGCATAGTCATACTCGGAGGAATATACACTTCATTGTTAGCCAATCAGAGAAAATCATGGCCGCTGCCCGAAAACAAACGGACGAACAATGGTAGTGGCCAGTGGCACAAACTTGATCGGAGCATCCGTTCAAGTAAGCGAGAGTGGCAGCCAAAGCATCCATGGGCAGACAGGGAATTCATATAAGAGCCCTTTGAACCACGCAGCTTTCTCAAGACGAGTTGCCGTTTCTGGAGCCCACAAGTCTCATTCCTGTGCCACTTGATCCGCTTACCACCACATCGACCGCATGGCTTCCGAGTCCAAGACTGCCGAATTCGCCAGGCTCTTCGATCTTTTCGAGCGCCTCGCGTCGCGGAAATCCCGAACACGCAATGACGAGAACCACGATGATGTCGTTCGCTCCATGCCCTTGCCTGCCGACCTCGCACCCGTCGTCACCAGCCTCGCCGGCCTTGTTGGAACGCGCAAACACCAGGAGGACGCGCACGACAGGAGATCAACCAAGCGCGTCCGGCGTAACACTGTGGCGGCATCTAGCCGCAACGATCTCGACTCCGATGACTCTGACGACATGGAGTCGCTCGCGAAGTTCCCACTGGGGAGAAAGTACCCGTTCACGTTCAAGCTGATGTTGCACAAGCTCTACCAGCTCGACGACTGGGCACAAAAGGTCAAGGAGGTGCTGGAGAGGTCGCAGATTGAGTACAAGCCATTGGCGGAGAGGGACGCAGAGGAAGAGAAGAAGGTCGGGGAGGAGGAGGAGAAGCAGGATGGTCGTGTCCATTTCAAGGCTGGGACCGCGGGAGGAGGGTCACGCAGGCCTGCTGTTCGACCTCGCAGCTATTCCGTCATGTCGCTCAATAACAGCAAGAGTCGGGATGCGGGGCTTCTCAGCCCTTCACCAAAATCACCTAGGCAGCAGTGGGGACCGACAGGGGAGGAGATCCGGGCTGTGAAGAAACGCTGCGTCGGCCGGCGCAAGTCGTTGAGCGGTCCTTTGGGCGAGGTAGGAAGGATTGGAGGCAGCTGGGTCTACGATGCGGCAGTGTCATCTGCGGAGTTCACTGGTCGCGATCGCCGGGCGAGTCAATCAAAGGTATCAGGAGGTGTTATTCAGATGGCAAGGTATCCGTCTTTGGGAGCGGGAGTGGGACCCACAAAGGTCGCAGGGAGGCGTCGTATCAGCCTAGGTACTACCAGCGCAGCGGCCCAGCAGCAACGCCCGGAGAGCGGAATGGCCACGAGGAGGAGGGCTTTGAGCGTCATGAATAACTTGACACCGGAGCAGGCACAGCGCAAGCGTCTATTGGAATCTTGAAGTTTCTTTTAGGGGTTTCTTTTCATCTTTATCAACTGCATTATGTACTACTACCAGCATCAATATCGATACCAGCAATCAATTCGTAGAGCACACTACCTTGTTACGGTGAATATCAGCGTAATATTGTCATCTTTCAGTGCGCCGGAAACCAGAGTTACAGTAAGCCAGAGCCGATGGGCGGCGCCTCCGGAAAGACACCAGACACCCTCACCTCCTGAAAGAGTAACAATATCACTGCTCTCCCGATCTGCAATTTTGTAATGGTTCTGGATCGCCAAGACGGCCTTACGCAGGAACGTTAGTCCGCCGGCACACATGAGGTGACGTCGAAGACGTGGATGTCGCCAAGTCTATCAAGTCGCATCGTGGTACAAGGAGGGTATGATTTGCATTGAGTCCCCAGCATAGTGGAAAGGATTGGCATCTGGTGACCCATAGGTAATCCCCAGTGAGCAATGGAATGGAGGTGGGCGGCGGCCGTTTACCAAGACGAACTGGCATGGGAGTGCTGCCAAAGAGGCCGTGTGGTCACGCGGTACTCGAGGAGGCCGCGGTGTGTTAGACAGGATACGGGGTAACAAGGGTATTCCGGCGGAATTCAAGATAGTCGAGCTGGTTGGGATGCAGGGCGTCTGGGCCCAAACTCAAAAAAGTCAGAAGTGTTACTGTTGCCGCAAGCGCAGTCGGAAGGCGTTCTTAGACGCTCTCGAGTTGGGATCCAAATATTCTTCGTAAAATCCAGCGACGAACTCCTCGGCCTTGAAACCAAAGCGGTTGTAGAGCAGCTAGAAATAAGAAATCAGATGATGAAGGAGATACAAATTGAGTATAGGGAAATACCATCGCGGAGTTGTTTACGGAGACGTGGAGGGTAATGTCCTTTTGGGGGTTTAACATAATGAGATGGTACAACATGGATCTGAGCCAGTTAATGATGCAGGATAGCCGATTCCATAATGATAGCGTACCTTGCAATCCGGGCGTTGTCCCAGCCGGCTCTGACGGCCAGGTATGTAATATAGGTTTCCCGCGGGGAGCTGAGTATTGCTACACCAACTACGAGCTTTTTGTATAGTGCTACGACCGTGCAACGTTCGGGGGAATGGTCCAAAGAGTCGCTAACTGCGAAAAAGTCTGTCATGTTGGACACCATCGCGAAAACGGGATTCATACCATTGATCCCTTGCCAAAACACTCGCTCCAATAGCCCGTGGACCTCTCGTAGATGTGATCTCTCCAAGGAGGTATACACGATCGGCGCCAAAACTTCGATAGGTTGTTCCCTTTCTGGACTGAAGTGCTTTCATCAGATGCGCTCAATATACAGAGGTCGGGCGCAATACTCACTGAGAGAAGACGTAATGGTCACGGATATCATTCATCAGATTCATCCAAGGAGTGACTGTTTCCCAATCCACTGCGATGGCCGACGAGGACGTCGGTGCCCTGGTACCTTGAAGGCGTGATAGGAACGACGAAGTAAATGGAGTTGTTTGGATGTTGGAAAGTGCATCGATGGTCTGGGAATGTGGATGAAGGCTTCTTGCAGGTGGTCGGAACAGCGTAACTGTCTCTGAGTTTTGTATTCTCATATCTGGGACCTTGGCACGCCGTCTTTCCTGGAATAAGACCTTAGTAAGTATCAAGCCAAAAACCAAGTGAAGATGGATGCGCACTCGAATCAATTTCAGTTTGCGCTCCGCTATTGCCGCAGGGACATAGGAAGCATCTGAACTTGCAAAGCCTTTGATGAAAGACGAGACCTCAGCGCGCGTTGGTGGTCGAAGTAGTTGGCCCTGCGGTCAATTTATAAGATGATATGATACAGCGACAAGACATATAGTTACATTCTGATCGAGCTCAGCGCTATCTTCATGAAGACGCGCCCTCTCATTTAAGAGGTCGGGTATTATTCGGTCGATGATATCCTGGAAAGATGTAACCGTTGAATCGCCGTTCCCTAGCTCGTCAAAGATGTCACGCGGGACGGAAGGGTCCAAGGTTGATTCATTGGGAACACCCTGCCCAGATTGAACCTTTCGGCGTTTCCTGTGGGCCTGTCGAGGCTGAGAAGAGGGTTCACACATTGAAACTTGATGCATTCGACAAAAATTCACTGCTCACCTTAGCTTTCTTATTTCCTACCTCCTGATATTCATCTGAATCAACCTCCATATTGTCCTTCGACATAAGACAATGATTCGATGGTAAACCGGCTGAGTCCGTTGAAGACTGAAGTAAAGAGAAGTAAAGTTGCGCCGAAAGAAACGGAGTTTGTATGTGTTACTTTTTCTCTCACGACAAGTTACAACCTCGACAATGCCCTCGGTCCTGCAGACGCTCTTCGCCCTGCCCAAGTTCCAGGCACGCTACGCCTCCACCCAAGCGCATCAAGATTCCGCCCAAAAGCACCAGGCGCAAAACTACAACACACACTCCGAGGCTTCATCGGCTGCTTCGTTTCAGGAGGCCTTGAATCTGTAGTTGACGACCGAATTTTCTTGTCGGTGGGACGATCCCGCCGGCGTGGGCATGAGCAAGTTGAAGAAGACTCAATGGCCGTTTTTGTAGTTTTTTTTTGTATCTACTCATCGGTGCATTGTACTGCATCCTGGGTAACGCTGTATCTCCTTCAACTATTTATTTTCTTTCTATGAAGTTAACATGTCGGATTGGCCAGATCGTCTTACCGTAGATGGCTGCGTTCAATCTTGAGTCAAAGCGCACATTGGAGAGACCTCATGGTCCCTGGTATTGGCTGGATGATAATCGATCACGCTAATACAAATCTCTGACTCATGCAATAATCTACAACCATGGAGCCGGGCTTTTCGCGGCACTCTCAAACTGTCCGGGTGATGAGAGGATCTGTGGAAATATCAGAAAAGAAAGTTGACCAGAAGCAGGAAGACAAGCACTTACCGCTGCCGTTAGGATGCGGAGGACAATGGAAAGGTCCTTGTCACGTTTAGCAATGTTGAAGACACGGGTTTCAGCGGTCTTAAATGGTTTCAAGGTTTCAGAGATGGTGGGTACCACTGCCGCCTGCTGGGACGCGACTTGATGAGAAGTAGTACGCCGCCTGGACTTGGAAGGTCGGGAGGTGTTGGATGGGGCAGCGTTGTGTGGTACCTGGTCCGGAATCTTAGTGACCTGCATGAACCTCCACAATAGACCGTCTGTCACTGCGTTGACCATCGACGGCCGCTTCCTGTGGTTGGTCCGGGGGTCAGAAAATGCTCACGATAACGATATGCCTGAATACGCACGTCAAAACACAGAGGGCGGCAGCTTGTACAGTAGTCTGTACAAAGGTCTCGGGAGTATCCATCGCCAACGACCCTTTTGCCTCTGAAATTGAGGCCACGGACTTTCCGATGTGTTGTAAGAAACTAACGGGGGGGTTCAGACCGCATGTTGTCAAGAATGGCCCTGTAAACGAATCAGAAATACAAATCGGAATACTAGATGTTGCTGAAACGTACCTTCCCTGAATGCACTTTCAACTGAAACACAATGGCTTTTAGAGACGAAATCACGATATGCAAGATTGACGCACCCTTCTCGCCTGAGACTATCCCTACAAGGTAGTCTATCAAGCCGTGTAATGCGATTCCCGGGGTGAGTTGTTGATCAGGGATATCAACCTGTTCTTGAACCACAACCCAGCTGCCAGTATACCCTTTCGAAGTCCCTGTTAAGGAGTGACGAGCGAAGAGGGCATCGTCGAGGTCTTTCTTCTCTGCAATCTGGTTTTGGGCCAGTTGGACGGCGGTAAACACGACGAGGCTTATAGCTGTCCGACATGATGCCTTGCTCTATGGGATGACGCAGTGGAAAGAGTAAGCAGAAAATAGAGAAGAAATTGCACAGATACTCACTTCTGTTACCACGTGCTGTTGGACGCTTTGCCAAAGCAGGTTGCTCTTTAGTGCTGCAGCCGCCTTGTCGTAGACATCGATGATTGCATTTTCTGACGATGCAGTGCGCGCCGGGCCATCCTCGTAAACGCCGATTTTGCGAACGTTGCCCTGGAAGAGCTCCTCGTAGAAAGGAAAGGCCTCCGTGAATGGCTTCGACGTGAGGGATCCGGAGAACTGTAAATGCCATGTGAGAAACTGGTATGAGGGTTATATGTACTTAGGTAGATTTTACTTGACGCAGCCATGGGTCGCTCAGCACTCTTGTAGAGATGTCCTTCCACTTGTCCTCCTCAATTCCGAGTCTGCATATGGCCGGCTCTTGCCTCAACTGCCCGATGAACAAGCCATACAAGGCTTCCACATCTATCTCTTCTAGTTGTCTTTTGCCCAAGGTGGACAGGTAGGATTGGGACGGGAGCATTTTCAGGGCTAGAGAGAGAGAGAGAAATAGGGAGAGACTTTAGGAAAAGGGGCGCCACAGTCTGACCTAAAACCTTTACTTGATAGGATATGATAATCATTCCCGCGGTGTTTAGGATGGCTTTGTAAGGAAAGTATTCAAAGTAAGAGGACGAACAATTGAAAACAGTAAGTAGCGCGTTTGGGGCGTGATGATCACCACGGAGTCGCAAACGCGCATGGCCGTTAAGATCCATCGGTCGGAATACGCAATGACCGCGCCCGATAATTTCTTCACGCCCACCAGGAGATCCCATTTTCCCCGGCGCCGATGCCCTATCGAAACCCTTGGGGCGTCGTAGAGTTGGTATTCGGGAAGCTTGAAATCTGGGGTAGCTGTCTTCGTCTCCTGGGAAACGAAGACATTAGGCTACGCATGCGTCACCACGTGCACGACTGCGCTCACCTTCATAACGTGGGTGCGCCCATTCAGATTGAGCGAGAGGACGCTCGGAGACGTAGCATCAGGCAGGCTCGAATCGTCCATGTCTCAGATACGGTGCCGGTGTAGCCGCGGCGGCGAAGTTTGGTCGGTTTAGCAATTTTTTGTTAATGTTGTGCAGCTTAGTCAACAAAGAGCTGGTCTATATGAATGAATACACAATTAAGAGCGGCGACGGCGATGGTGGCAATACTACCAATACCTAATACCGTTGACTGTGGACGGCAGTATATGAACGTTGGTTCGCCCAGGTGAGAGACCACCGACTCCTTCCTCTTCACAAAACGAGGTGTAGCGGGGTTTTTCAGCGCCCGATGGTGTTCAAACCATGGCCTAAGCATGATCTGGGAAGACGAAGATGAACAGGGCTACGCGTAGATAAGTCAGAATATACGCACCGAGGCGAGAGTACTTCTTCCACGCCCAAGCTGACACACAGCCGTAGATGAGGGTGGCCTCCTGGGCAACAGCCGCCATCTGCGTTGGGGGCGGTGGCGGCGGGACGTACGGCGGCAGCAGCTACGTCGTACGTCTCTCCTACATCATTGGGGGCGGGGGCGGCTACATTTTAATTTACGGCGGCGGGGGCGGTGAGGGCGGCAACACGAGCGGGACGACGCGCAGCATCTCGAGGCGTGGGACGCGCACCGAGCCGGTTACGGTGGGAGAACTGGAAAGCTTCTGCGCATCACATTCATCTCGAGAATCGAAACTGCCAAGTTACTGCAGACTCCGCAAGGTGCTGCTCGTCGTCGATCGCGCTATCTCCCTCTGGATCTGGCCAGTTTGTGGCCGTTGCTGGCGTCTGTGACCCGTGACTCGGCGACTCGAAGGACGATGGAGGCGGCGGATGGGCAGGAAAACGTGGGGAAGAGGGGATTGGATTGTAGGATAGGACACAAGCTTGTGGTATCTACTTCAAATTGAGTCTGTTCCATTTTTTTTTGGTGACCAAATGCCCGCTCCTGTATCTTCCGACGAGCAGGCCACTCAACATGCTGCAACCACCTCCCGACCGCACCGGCATGCCAAAGGCCAGCAGCCCAACGCAGGATCGAGAAAGCCGGCAAGGTGCGAGCTCCGCGAAAGGCTCGCCAACTACGATGACCTGGACCAGCCTGGACCTGTCCTCACCTCCAGCTGCCGGTGATACTTGCTACATACTACTACGGTAATTATTCCAACCTTGATCACAGGCCACTCATACTAATTTAAAGTAGGTTTAAAGCTAGCAGCCTTAAAAGGTACCGAGAATGTTGTAAACTTGTCCACAGCGTCAGCAACAACTCGGAAGACGACTGTGTCTCACGACGCGAGAAATATTCTGCCGTTTCGTGGATTCTGTGAGGAAACCTCCAGCTCAGTGTGTACATGAGGTTCCATCCTAAAGTCGCCCAGTAAGTCACTCACCTTCCTGGAGATCTTTTCATCTGTTCACCAGTGGATATCTTAGGTATTGGAATAAGGAGTTTGAGCTGTTCTATAGCCCCACGGCCGGTCTCGATATCGATATCGATGGTGTTTGGATTGACGGCATCGTCATTTCATGACCTCACAGCACGATGACGGCTCACTTGAGGCATGTAGGGAGGACTCGTCGTATTGTCAACCTCCACCACGTCAACCACACATAGCCATCTTTATTCTGGGAAAATATACATTCGCCGGGTTTGTCCAAGAGCAATGGACTGCAGTCCCACCCGTCGCAACAGCCGACCCCACGGGCAAGACTGTCATGGCTATAGGGTCGACCACCGGTTTGGGCTTCGAGGCGGCGATACACTTTGCCCGTATGCATCCCTCGCGTCTCATTTTGGCTTGCAGGAGCAGGGAGAAGGGCGAGGCCGCCATTGAGAGTGCGTTTACCCCCGTAATCACAGGCTCGTCGAGTGGTTGACCGGATTCTCATCAGAGCTGCGGAATGAGGTGGAGTACAAGTCAGCAGAGCTGTGGATCATCGACCTCAGCCAGTTCTCATCAGTGGTCGCGTTTGCCAACGAGTTTGAAAAGGATGGCGGGCGTTTGGATATACTTGTTGAGAATGGGGCTGTTGCCTCGTTGACTTATGACACAACGCCCGACGGCTGGGAGACGATGTGCGTCTCAGTCCCTATTCCGAATTATCGCCCATATCAACTTTTGGGGGTGTAGGTTACAGGTCAACTGCCTCTCGCTTTCGTTGCTCGCTCTGCGCCTTCTTCCGTCCATGATTGAGACTGGCAAGGAGTACGCCACACACCCGCGTCTGGTGGTGGTGACAAGCGCCGTTCATTTCTGGTCCAATATCGACAAGACCGTGTTGGAGACAAACGAGATCTACAAGACCCTCAGTAGCAAGGAGTTTTGTACACCTGCGTACGTGCCCAACAATCTCTCCAGCAGACCCACGTTCGGGGAAGTTTGTAGCGTTATGCGTACACAATATGTCGACTCGAAACGTGAGTTTTTGACATGACAGTTTTTACGGGAAAAATGATTAAAATGATCTTATTGCCAGTCCTCAACGCCATGTTCTATCAGGGACTGAACGAGCGGCTTCCCGACTCCCCTGTAATCGTCAACGGCGTGAATCCAGGATATTGCCACTCTGAGCTCGGCCGAGGATTCACCGGCGTCCGGGCGGTCTTTGAGTGGGCCATGGAGAAGGCTCTGGCGCGCACGAGCGAACAAGGGGGGCGCCAACTCGTATACGCCGCTGTGGGAGGCGCGGAGGACGAGGACAAGATGCGTGGGGCGTACGTCTCTTCATGCCATGTGTCGGAGGCTAGTGACTTTGCGATAAGCCCCGATGGGAGGATCGTCCAGAACACGCTTTGGGTGAGCTCTTGTCATGTCTCACAATCTCAAGATCGGTTCATGGCCCACTGCAATCTTATGTAAATTTACAGATCGAGATGATGGACATCCTTGAGAAGATCGATCCACACATCCGTGAAGTTGAAGGCCAGTATCTTACCACTCCAGTTGAGTAGGAGTGGCGTTGGATGTATCCTTTTCAGGTACTATTTATGTTCCCCGCGTCCCAAACCTCTTTTTGGACGATTGCCTTGTACGTCGCACCCAAGGAACCAAACCCCCAGTTTCACTGATCATTAGAAGCTACCAGGAACTCATGGCCATTTTTTTCTCATTTTCTGCGGTGTCGAGCGGCTCGCGTGGTGGTCGCCCCTTCATAAGATGAAACGGCACAGCGACAAGACAGATAGTTACATTCTGATTGAGTTTTAGCGTGAGTGAATCAGAAGACGCGCCTTCTCATTTACATACGTATGTAAGAGGTTGGGATGTATTCGGTCGATGATATTCGGGAAAGGCTTAACCGTTGAATCCAGATTCCAAGTTGAACCACTGTTCCCCGCTGATCAAACGCCCAATGTTGCAGATTGAACCTTTCGTTTCCTGCAAGACTGAAAAGGGTGTTAACAACATACATTCGACAAAAGTACACCGCTCACCTTGGGTTTCTTACCTTCTACCTCTTCTTAAGCATTGTAACCGCGGAAAGTCAGGGCCCGTTGAAGACTCCGTTTCTTTCCGATCCAATTTACTTCCTTCAGTTTGCCCTGAACATGCCCCGCAAGGTGAGGTGAGGTGAAGTCGCAAGTTCAATGTGAGCTCATCTGCGTTCACCTTGGCCTACCCATCGGCACGCCTATTGGCACGTCGGCATGTCAGGAGAATACCACTTGGGACGGCAAATGTGCTGCTCAATCGATATTCTATTCAGAAAATAATGTTCCTACGTTGAGTGAGACGTAGATATATCCGACTTGCCTTGACGTCAGAGGATTGTCGAGCACATCGGGTGCCGCATCCACAGCAGATGGCTCCTCACAATCGACCCACTGGTTGCTTCGAGGTGCCGCGCTTTGAAGGAAACCCTGAGGACTTGAAGCATTTCCATCAATTTGGGCGACTCGGAGCCGGAGCCGGCGAAGACGTGTGTATCTCAGTCTGTCTCCGAGGGACAGATGATGCTTGCACAACAACGCAATGCAATAAGCACAAAGGCCGCCGCGCTGTAACACGGAGGCCACAGCTGCAATTTGCAGTGGGGAGTGTATGACAGCCCTAGATACTTATAAGTAATGATAGGTGCAAGGGTGACTCCGCGGTGACGCGTCGCGGCGCGTGACTAATCACAAAATCGGCAATATTATTTCGCCGTCGCGTCCTGAAGGTGACCAACTTGAAGCTTGAAGGCTGGCTGCGGAAACACTATACCATGAGGGCATCGGGATCTCCATAACGATCGTCGATGACAGAGCTGGTCATAAATGGCTGACTTGAACATTATAAGAAGACTACTCGTGCCCATTAACCTCCACCAACTTGCTTTATTATGGGAAAATTCTCCTTCACCGGGTTTATCCAAGAGCAATGGACTGCAGCCCCACCCGTTGCTACGGCCGACCTCACAGACAAGACTGTCATAGTTGTAGGGGCGAACACCGGTTTGGGCTTCGAGGCGGCGAAACACTTTGCGCGTCAGAAGCCCGCGCGCCTCATCTTGGCTTGCAGGAGCAGGGAGAAGGGCGAGGCAGCCATTGAGAGTGCGTTTACTCTCGTAGTCACATACTCATCGAGCGGCTGACCAGATTTTCATCAGAGCTGCGGATTGAGGTGCAGTACAAGTCAGCAGAGCTGTGGATCATCGATCTCAGCAACTTCTCGTCGGTGGTCGAGTTTGCCAACAAGTTTGAAAAGGATGGCGGGCGTTTGGATATACTTGTTGAAAACGCAGCCAGTTGGCCGAGGACTTATGACACAACGCCCGACGGCTGGGAGACGATGTGAGGCTCAGTCCCTATTCCGAATCATCGCCCATATTGACTTTTGGGGGTTCAGGTTACAGGTCAACTGCCTCTCGCTTTCGTTGCTCGCTCTGCGCCTCCTTCCGTCCATGATTGAGACCGGCAAAAAGTACGCCACACACCCGCGTCTGGTGGTGGTGACAAGCGAAGTTCATTTCTGGTCCAATATCGACAAGAAGGTGCTGCGAGGCAACGAAATTTATAAGACCTTAAGCAGTAAAGAGTTCTGTACACCATCGTAGGTACCCCGCCCATTTCCTCACAGGGTATACTCATGAAGGATCACAGTGTCATGGGCGCACGATATTTTGACTCCAAACGTAAGATCTTTGCACACCTGAGAACAAGCTCACTTGCTCACCTGCTTCCCAGTCCTCAACGTCTTTTTCTACCAGGGACTGAACGAGCGGCTTCCCAACTCCCCCGTGATCGTCAACGGCGTAAATCCAGGATTGTGCCGCTCTGAGCTTCGACGAGAATTCAGCGGCGTCCGGGCCATCTTTGACTGGCTCTTCACCACCGCTCTGGCGCGCACGAGCGAGGAAGGGGGACGGCAACTCGTATACGCTGCTCTGGGAGGCGCGGAGGACGAGGACAAGATGCGAGGGGCGTTCGTTTCCTCATACCATGTGTCGGAGGCTAGTGACTTTGCGATAAGCCTTGAGGGGAAGGCCGTCCAGAACAAACTTTGGGTGAGCTCTGGTCGTGTCTCGTATTCTCAAGATCGCTTCTGATATCCATCGCAATCTTAAATTTACAGACCGAGATGATGGACATCCTTGAGAAGATCGATCCACGCGTCCGTCAAGTTGAACGCGAGTATCTTACCACCCCAGTGTAGTAGATGCACAACGATGGGGTATTCCCAAGGTCGGTTCTGATGCCCATCGCAATCTTAAATTTACAAATCGAGATGATGGATATCCTTGAGAAGATCGACCCACGTGTCCGTGAAGTTGAACGCAAGTATCTTACCACTGAAGTAGGAGTGGCGTTGGATTATCCTTTTCAGGTATTATTTATGCATTTTCCACGCTTCTCGAAACTCTTTGGACCATTCCTTGCACGTCGCACGCAGAGGCCAAACCTCCCAGCTTCACTGATCATTATTCTGAGCTTAGAAGTTACCAGGAACCTATGGCCACTTTTTTCTCCTTTTCTGCGTTGTTGAGCTCGACTTTCAAACATCTGAACTTACATAGGCTTTGATGAAAGACAAGACGGCTTCTGCTTCTTCGAGAATTTACCGGCGTCCGGGCAGTCTTTGACTGGGTGATGGAGAAGTCTGTGACGCGAGCGAGAAAGGAGGCCGGCAGCTTATATGGGGCGCCCTGGCAGGCGTGGAGGACGGAAACAAGCTGGCGGGGTCTTCATCCCTTCGTGAAAGGTGTTGGAGGCTAGCGATTTTGCGATTAGCCCTCAAGGGAAAATCGTCGATAATAAGCTTTGGGTAAGTCCTTCACCTCTACCCTCTTTACCTTTCTTGGGCTTTGATGGGTTGGTTCCGATTCAACGCCGGGATTTGTAGACCGACATGATAGACATTTTGTTGAAGTCCGATCCTCGTGTCCGGCAAGTCGAGAACGACTACCTCACCCCAGTGCACTAAATGCTCTATGGCCGAGTGGGACCCGCTCATACAGCACTTTATGTACTCATGTTATACTCATCTTCTAAGACTCTAGTCGGAATATTGAGCCTCCACGGCGCGGCCCATTGAAGCATGGAACTACGCCACACATGATTTCTTTTTCAACCAAGTGGTTATTACCTTGATCGACATGATTGTTGAAGTGTGCGTAAATGAGAGGAAGTCTGAAGACTTCCATAGGTTATCGTACATATCAATACATAACTCGTTAGAGTTTGAAGAAACGTGAAGACCGGACGTTCTTGGCTCCTTCCTTTGCTTCCGTGCTGGAGTTGTCAGAAGACACAGCGGAAGGTTTGGGAACACTGTCAATCGCTTTTGCTGGTGTGGCTGCGACGGTGATTGCCGGATGGTCAGCAAGAGCTGTGGCAGCTGCCGGGACGGTCGCTGTTGCCACCGCCTTGCCCCTGCAGACCCCTTGGTCGGCCCAGACATCAGCTGGTCCTTTAAGAAGGTGATTAGCTGTCAAGTTAGAACTAGATCAGGGATGGCATACCTCCAGGTACGTCTGAAATGAACCATGATCAGTACCTAAACTAAAAGACAGTAATTTTTTTGCATACCTCCTTGGGTCCACCATTTTGCCGTCCAGAGACGACCACTAAAAGGTTCAAATCAGCCTTTTTCTAATCCAGGAGAAACATGCGAATTACTTGTAGGACGCTTGCTGGCCTCCAACGTACTAGAATAGGGATAAGCAAGCTTAACTGGGGAACGAAATGCCGAAAGACGTACAATAGCGGACGCAGACCACGCAGCAACACCCCCGCAGCTTCCTGATCCAGGCGTGGTTGTCGTTGGCGGCGCAGTAGTAGGAACGGTACCACCGCCAGCCAACGCGTTCTTGATCTGGACATCGAAGCGGCCGTTGGCTACCGCATCATGTCAGCACCGACGGTTATTGAGGCATATTCCTCTGCAACATACCATAAGCCTGGGATGCGTCCCACAACATGACACCACCGAAGGAGGAGTACTTCGAGCGAGTCTCTTTCGCAATTTGGCCCAGAGTCGCGGCGCTGACGTATCCAGAGCCAGCAGCAGTGGGGGAAGCAGGGGCGCCGATGTAAACCTTGACGTTCTTGTTGACGGCGATGGTCTTTGCCCAGGTGTCCCTAATACGGACAGCGTTGTTCAGGCGTCAGAAAATTTTCAGATGCATATGTATCGCACCATTGACCGAAGTTCCATGCCTGTTCGGTCAGTTAGAAAACCGCTAGATCTAAAGTTTCGAAACAGTACTGACGTTGGCGTTGTTATAGTTTTGCAGTCCGCACCAGTTGTTATACTGGAAATGAGGTCAATTTGATGTGACGAAACGTTTCTTGAGCAATACTCACGCTAGAGGAGAGATCGCGCGGTCAGTGATTTAGCGTTATGAACGATGGCAGTGTAACTCACACTAAGCGCGTTCAAGCGGGACCATAAGTTATCGATGAAATAGTGTCAGGCAGAAAACCTGGAGACAAATACTCACACTATTGAAATGAGTCAGAGTCCGAAATGGGAGTTCAATGGGGACCTGAAAGCTCACTTGAACATAGATAGCATCGAATGCAACTGCATTCAGGACAGCTCCGAGATACGCGTCGGGATATACACACTGAGGAGCAGCAGTAACATAGTACCTGTTACGCCGACCAGCACGTCAGTAGAAGTTACGAAAGTATTGACAAACGACCCACTTCTTGTTGGCTCCGTTCGAAAGTTCCCGAATCCTGGTGACAAACGCAGCGTATCCGTTGGTGCCGCCTCCTTCAATATCCAAGTCGACTCTGTGGAGGTTTTAGGACGATGTCGACCGAAAACAATGTGATGGCCACATACCCATCGAGCACCGCATCACCGAAAGGGCGCGTAGAGCTCGAGCCACCAAGGAATAGATTCCAAACAGTTTCGGCGAAAGTGCGTGCCTGAGCGTCACCGGTGAAATACGCGCCACCCGTTGCCCCACCAAGACTCAGAGTGATGATCTTGCCTTTCGCTTGGCAGGCTTTGATGTCGGCGGCCATGAACTGGCATTTTGGAAGAGCCGTTCCAGGGAAGACGCCTTGAGAGTTCGCACTGCATGTCTATGACCACGCGCGCGTCGGCATTTTTCTTCGAGGTCAAGATTTAGGAGGACGTACATTGGACACATCGATCGCGGGCAGCCCGCCAGTGGAGAAGAAGACGTGCAGGAAGGCAATGGGAAATACGTTGATGGTGTCATCCTAAGTTCAAAGCACGTGAGCCTATGAACAAGGATCGTCGTGCGTATGGCATACCTGACAGTAGTAGGCCAAGTTCTTCTGCCAATTGGCTTGGTCAGAATGCGTTGCTCCGTAGGAGTTCTGTCCGTAGTAGCTGATGTATGTATTTATTACATATGTCAGTATCTTAAACGCGAGAGAACCACACAGATTCGTACACTGCCAACTAATAGAAAGACGAGTGAGATCAACACGAAGAGTGCACAACGAGCTACACACATTATCATTCCGAGAGTTATCGAATGCCGCTGTCTGCAGAAGATTCGCGGCAAATAGCAGACATCCCGAGATAAGGGTTGCGAAGCGACCAGAGAAGACCATTCTGCACTAATACAGAAAAAGGAGCGGGGCGAGTCTGCGGAAGATTCGACACGAAACATTGGAATGTTTCCTCGCCTTTTAAGCCTGAGGACGCCCTGTGGGGTCTACCGTGGGTTTAAGGACTAAGACCTCAAAAGCGCTTGCCATGCAGAGTATGGAGGCAAATGGAGAACGAAGCAAGTGTTGCCACGCGTTCGCCAAACCCAGGTGAGGGAAAGTAAAGTGAAGCACTGGGGAATATGTTGTGGGACGGAGAATGATCATGACATCGGCGCACCGCCGAAAATGCGGGAAGCCAAATCGGACGAGTTATCGGATGGCGACGTCGGTCATAAGGTCGTCGTGTAAATCACTGTAAGAGCGTGCTGGTGGTCAGTGTTGGCACGAGGATACAACAGCATGCATAACTTGAAGAAGTACACCCAACAGATATAGACATGGCAGATTCCAAGCCATGTGACCCCATCTGTCGTAAAAATCCGTATCCGGGATCATCCTATCGGAGGTGAGTAAAGCTGAAGTGATGCTGAACGCGGTCCTCACTGGCATATCATATGAGGCGAAGGAAGCTGAAACATCCACATGGCCTGTTATCATATGTCGCGAGCACTATGCAAAGTGAAAGCGATGGATGAAGTGAGAGCCTCGGGTGACCGATATACATTTGATAACAGTGGACAGGTTGACTCCGTGCCACTTATAATTGAACACGCAGACAAATGGCTGGAACTGGGTAATAAAAAGGGTCTGCACATATGGAACTTATCAGATATGAGCATGCGAAATCAAAGAACAATGCACACACATTTGCATTAAATATATGACTACACGTTACTAGAGATGTTAGCAAGGTATAGCAAAAACAGGTAACGTGTAGCGCACACAGTGGAGGCCCATAACAGGAGCATCAAGGACGATGCCCAGCATATACTTCTCCAAAGGGTTCTGGATGATAAGTAATGCACAAGGTAGGGATACAAAAGTGGAGCTACAGCGAGAAACAGGGCGTAGATGTAACGATTGAGAGTGACAGAGTGGATCCGGGAAATGCAAGGAGCGTGCGAGTAAGTGTCCATGACCTGTAATGAAGCAGAGCAAGTGAAATAATGCGAAGGGAATGCGAATTGTTAGAGGCGTGTGACGGCCTTGGAGTCGAGAGGCATGCCTGAAGATATCAATTCAATGAGCCCCACGTGAGAAGGGTTTAAGGGTAGAAATCGGAATCTCACCTGACGGGTCAATACCATTCTGGGCAAGGATACGATTGTGTCGTATCAGCCTCGCCTGGTCAAAACTATCACAAAGGTCAATACTGCTGTCCAATGCTGGGGCATGGAGCGTGACGCACTCAACACATTGTTGTCGCATGATTTCCATCACCTCCTGGGTACCTCTTTCATCCAATCCAGCCCGAGAATCGCCATCTCTCAGATTAGCCTCAATATCGAAGGCTGATGATGACATTCCTGCGTTAACTTGTTCCGAGAACGTAGAGAGTGGCGTATAGTTGCTGAGCGTCGGGAACATTGATCTGATTCTGACTGGTATATGGATGTGCGGAAGTATTGTGGCTCGGTAGCGGTAGACTGCGGAATTTGGTTAGCTCAGTTCTAAAGCTTCTGAAATGTTCATGAGCTTACAGGCAACCATTAATGCTAGAAACGCCGCCGCCAGGGAGTAGTAGAACAACATGGTACGAGGAAGATGTGTAATGTAGTCAAGATTGAAGGTAAGGCTATGTCGTGGCTGTGTCTCATTGTCCTTACAATATAGTCGTGGGAAAGTGATTGTTGACCTTTGCTCACTAAGTTACCGATTTCTTGTCTTCATCTGATCTACGTACTATCTCTGATCTCACAGCAACAGACCGTATATTTTTAAAGTCTATCTGCACAAATGAGCCTAACCACAACGCTCTTTGACTCGCTTCAGGTAAACCTACGCTTTTAGTCAATGGTATCTGATCGGCATCTCAATTTGGTAGAGGGAATTTTGTCCACCGCTAGACTCGTCGTTACTTGCGGCTCTACTAGTTGAACTTGAATCAGACGAACAGGGCAATGTACTTGTACCAACAACTCGACAAATTGACGGCCTTCGTGCCACTCTACGGGAACTCTCATCACAAGCAGACGAGTCGCAGCTTTGCGAGTTCTCAAATCTCCAGTTAACCTCACCGACGGACGACACAAGCAGCACACCAGACTTCTACAATGGGAATACTGCAACCAGCAGTTCTCTTTCTGATGCTTCGGATTCTTCCCAAGTTTCCTTTAGCTCTCCACTTGGGTTCTTACGGGCTGCATTACCCCACGTATCTACCAAGACCCTCAGCTCGGCGCTTGAAAATGTCGACGCGGACGAAATTGATATGTGGGATATTGTGGCCGGTATCCTGACCGCGGAATCTATTCGAGAGATAGAGGAGAGAGGGTTAGATGGCCTAGACGAAGAAGGGCTGGACCGCGCGATCCAACAGGACGACATGACATGGAGGACGGTCGAACCCAAGAAGAAAGCTTTGGGGAAGGGGAAGCAGGGGAAGCAAAAACACACTCGTGGCAAAACAATTACACTTGGCGACGTCCGACAGCAACAGCACGTCATGAAACGATCAAGCAGTGGCCCTGCTGCACGCCCAGTCGTAGCCCCAGATCCATGGACCCAGCTCTCCTCGTTATCTTCGCATCTCGCGACCCTCCTTCCACCGCATCCACCGTCATTCTTCCAATCCCACTTCCACTCCCCCAACCATGCAACCCCCTACGTCGCCCTTCACGCCTGCCTCAAATCGATCTGCAGCAGCCAGCCCGAACGCTCCTTGGAGGAATACACCGACACCCTATTTACCCTCCTTGACATCTTATTGCCCATATACGGAGACCTGGGTTCTATCCAACGTTCCCGCCTCATATCCGACGTCGAAGTATCGCTCCAAGCGACAAACGGCCGAGGCGAGGACGCTTTAGACCTTGTGAGGCTCTTTAGAGAGCTAGACACCGACTCCACGAGCTATCTAGAGATGGGAGTATATCACGCCGCCGCTCCTCGCAGTCCCAATGTAGCATCCCTCGCGACGCCTACCCTTCCTACTGGTCCTCCGCCGGTCCAACCCCCGCCTCAGCTGCGTCCAAAACCCAAGCCGCCCCCAACCTCTTCGAACAAGCCTAGCCCGTTCCAATGGCAATCCGTACCTCAGCGCCGAACACCGAACGACGGTCCGCACCCGCTAGCGCCTTTCATACCCGCATATTCAAGGGACGTCAATGGAATCAAGGTCAAGGGTGCTGGCAATGCTTACGGGCAGGGGGGTAAAGGCGATATTGGGGAACTGGCGGAGCAGCGGCGCAGGGTAGGGGAAAGCATGCGCAAGCGGAACGAGCTGTTGAAGCAAGCGACGAGGATGTGGCAGAAAGGGAACTCCAGGACACGCGGAGGAGAGGTTGCGTTTTATTTCGCCGAACGCGTTCGTGGTTCTTGAGATCGAAACCTTGTGCTACATTTGACAATTGATTTTTTCCAGGCGAGGGAATTCCAGGAGATGGCGAAGACGGAGGCTCTGAATGGTGCTCGTACAATGGTGGAGTCAAAGAGGTCAGTTCTGTATTCTCTGCCCATAATTCAGAGCACTCTCTTATAGGCAAATCATCAGGCTGGCATCGAATGACCCATACTCAGTGGACCTCCATGGCACCACAGCCTCTGAAGCCGTCATCATCGTCAAAGAGATACTTCAGGTTCTGAATACATCAGCGAGTACGTGGGTATTGTATTTGGAGTAGCCTGTTGATTTACACGACCGTTGGCTAGGTAAACCCCTCAAGATCATCACTGGCCGCGGCTCGCACTCCGTCAACCAGGTCAGCGTCCTCAAACCAGCCATCAAGAAGGCTCTAGTTGCAGACGGATGGTCTGTAGGCTCGTGGGATGGCGGGCTTGTCGTTCGTGGCAAACGATGACCTCGAAACTATTCCTCGCCAGCTTAGGCGTCATCGCCCTTTCTCCTACGATTGGCCCTGTCGTAAATTTCGACCATCTAATCCAATCGGCATTGAATCGTCGTTTTAACCATTTGTCGTTCTTGGTTCGGCCCCTGGCATGAAGTTTTAATAGTCTTTTGCGCACACTACTGTTGTATGTATTTCCAGTTTCTTGTAGCAAATATCGTCTGTAAGTTGTGCACTGGTTTGTAAAAGCTGCACTGGTACGACTCACTTTGGACCTCTCAAGTATCTGGAAGCAGTCTTGAATCTCCAGATTCCGCCCCTGCCCCCCCTCCCCGCCGTATGATCCCATCATGCCATCATTTGATCCTCAATCGCGCCGTCACTTTTTGACTCATGGTGTCATGTCAATGCCAAATGGTCACCCCATGTCGCTCGACTCTTCATCGCGTTCAGAAGCCACCCCTCTGCTGCAATCAAAACACGAACAGGTTTACAATCGGTTTTCGGAGCGCAGAAAAATCGTTGTTTTGATTCTGGTAGCATGGTGTGGATTACTTCCATGTAAGAAGTTGGACCTATGGTTCATGTTGAAAGCTTCCTCACCTGGGCTTCTTTTAAGTCTTCGTATCCGGAACCTTTTTCCCTTCAATACCAGACATCGCACATGACCTTGATACCACCGGAGCTGTCATCAGGTCGATGGAGAATCTCATCGCAACTGCATGCATGTATACTCATCTGAATTCTATATAGTCTAGCCGTCAGCTTATCCGTATTTGCTGCGAGCCTTGGCGGCCTCACTGGCGCATCGTACTCAACATTCTGCAAGTGAAACGGTATACTCCTCCTGGTACCACATCATCTAAGCCACAATTCTAGATGGTCGGCGACCCGTTTACCTCGCCACCTTACCATTGCTCTGTGTGGGGTCATTTGGAGTCGGAATGTCAAAAAATGTACCACAACTCATGGTGTGGCGATTTATCCAAGCGTTTGGGGCATCTCCTGCGATGTCGGTTGGGGCTGGTGTCATTGGAGACATATATAAGCTGGAAGAGCGGGGGCAGGCCATGGGGGTATTCTTTGGTGTGAGAACTTTTGCTCTAGTGCTCTATCATATTTTTGATTCTGATTCTCATACAGGCGTGCCTTCTCGGTCCAGCACTGGCACCTCCCATCGGAGGTTCGTTAAGAACTGCGTGAATTCTCCATTCTCAACTCACGGGACTGCCTTCATTCAAGGCTTCGCCGCTGAATATGCGTCGTGGCGCGCTTTGCAGTTCGTAATTGGAGGTGTAGGATGTGTCGTGTTTGCTTGCATGGCCATTTTCTTTCCAGAAACAAGCCACCCTGGCGCGCGAGGAATTGATAAGCTTCCTGAAGGCTCGCAAAAGCTTGTATTCGTCAATCCTTTGAAATCCTTGGCGCTGCTGCGCAGTCCCAACCTCTTAGCTGTCGTGGGTACCCAGCCAGTGGTCGACTGTCACAGGAATGTCATACTGACTCCTGCAAAAGGCTTTCGCAGGATTCGCGATATTGCTCACAAGCTACGGTGCGCACAAAATCATCAACGTTCCCCTACACTTTCAGATCTAAATCAACCACCAGCATTGCTGACTCCTCTCGCATATACTATTGTGAGTATCCTTTCATTCTCTGCCTCTACGGCCACTGACCCAAATGACTTATCAAGGGTGTTCGATATAACATCACGAATACAGCTTTAGTTGGAGCCTGCTTCATACCTTCTGGGATTGGGAACATGAGTTCGTATTTATTCTGCCGAGCAAAAGACACATTGCTGATAAATTTCTACAAGTCGGGGCTCCTGTGTCTGGTCGAATATCTGACAAAATTGTACGGCAATGGCGAATGCAACGTGGAGGCATTTGGTACCCCGAGGACAGATTGCGTGCCACATCATTCGCAGGCGTTTTAATAGTTCCATTATCCGTGCTAACCGCTGGCCTCCTGACTCAATTCGTGCCAGGAAAGATTGGGTTAATTCTGAACCTTGTGTGCTTGTTCCTGAACGGTCTTGGCGTAAGCGCACAACTCGTCTAATCGCTTCATCTTGCCACTAATTGTCTCTCGAAAAGATCGACATGGTTCTCAGTCCGTGTGCTGCATACACGGTAGATATTTTGCACCATCGCAGCGCTGAGGCAATGGCGGCCAATGTGTAAGTTCCGTTCAACCTTTTTCGTTCATCAGCATCTGACGCACGATTAACAGGTGTTTCCGAGCGCTTTTCTTGTCAATAAGCATAGCGGGAATTCTTCCCTTGATAGATATCATCGATGTTGCCGGAACCTTCGCGGTAGCAGCAGTAGTGGGATGGCTCGGGGTCTTGTGAGTAGAACATGCTGACAAACGACAAACCTCTGAACCTTTTATAGTGCCTTGTGGGGAACTATCCGGTATGGAACCCAGATGCGTAACTTCGTTGACGTTGGCTACTCGACAGCAGAGAATAACTGAACTTGGACTGTCGTATTTACTTGTCCCTATGACTTCGGCGGCGGGAAGAATGTTATTCAGCTTTGATCTGCCTTTTCTGACAAGGCCGGGAGGCTCGAGCAGTTTCCACTTTTTAGAGCAGTACACATTCGAGGGTTCACCGACGCTCTGTCTCAGGCGGATCACGGAGTTTGAAATCGGTTCTGAACGTCCAAACGTTTCATTCAACTTTCTTCCAATCCGACAACGTACCCCTACTTGACGCTATTTCCAGGAGGCCCGACGTTTTTCAAGGCCGCATTATTCGCGTACATTGCAATTGCAAATCCTGGGACCTTTGAAATAGCGTGAAAGGCATTCGGAACGAAGTTGTTGTACTAGCATCTCGCATCAAAACTCACCGATTGAGGCTGATTTCGTTCTGGGATACCTTTATAGCATCGACAAATTGACAATACACATCGGTAGAACTAGAACATTCCAAGTCTTTGTCGACTACGGCCCGACTGGCCGATATTAGTAGATATCTGGATACTTGAACCACAGCAGGCATTCAATTTATTTATTACATTGAAACATGGAAATAGCAGGTCCGAGTAGTACCAGTAGTAAGGCCTTACAAGTCTCCCACATCATCCGCCGACCATTCAGTATGAAATTTTTTGTGTAAGCCCAAACAAGAGAGCTGAATATGGATCCGCAATCCTTCCGCTTTGAACGGCACTAAATTTTTCTCCACTTCTTTTACAGTGTCGTATAGGGTGTCCTCCACGATGGCCTCCGAGCCGAGGAACTGGAGACGTGAGGCAACAATTGCAACTGATAATGTTGACCTATCCGTGGCACTGGGATGCCACCTCGACAGAATGAAAGTAATGGTGCCCATTACCGACTACACATGCGCCACAGTAATAATCCTAATCATCAAGAAATCAAAAACAATGATTGGCCGGTTGATCGATCGTTGATCGCCGGTCATTCGCTACGGTGAGTCTGACACGAGCGACGAGAGTCAAAATGGTCGACTACAACTACATACAAGAATACAACTATAACTACAGTATTCGTTTTATGGACAACGTCTTGAGTTCAAATTTAAGTTATGTGGCAATGAAAAATTATCCTAAGCGCCGTTGCTCCAATACCTTGAATACACGAGAGAGACGAGAAAAGAAGTAGGGGAGAGAGGTGCCAAAACAGCATGCAGAACGCAGCACTTGCAGCGCCTTCACATTAAGAGGTACCCTGATGGTCTGAGGAAGTGTCAACATCGAATGTCAGCGGAGCCTGGATCAAGGAAGGGGCGAATATTACACACATGAAAGAGCGATAGGAGAGTCCTATGGCGTTCCCACATGTTTGGGTTTAGGTGGAACAGTAGAGTCTTTGAAGATAGATGGTGACGCAGATGAAGCAATAGTGGAAGACGAACTTGAAGGAGAGGAAGGATAACTTGATGCAGATCCAGATGCGAGCCTTCGGGAGATGGCGTGTGCAGACTCGAGGACTGAAGAGAACGCGTCTGCATCTGTATCGAGCACGAATGCCCCTTGAGTTCCTCCATCATGGGATGCGGGATCGCGTGTACGCGTTGGCACGGGTTCCTCACCTTTCTCCTTCTCCTTCTCATTTGTGCGCTGCTGCTCGCTCCCTTCGGCTGTCGCTGTCTCCTTCGTGGCCGGACTGGAACCTCCCTCGGTGCCAGTACGCTCCATTATTTTCTCCCTGATCCTCCTTAAATGTGGATCCACGTACGCCCGCCTGGTATCCGCAACTCTTCCCGCCAGCTCCTCCGCCCGCACCCTTGTGTCCTCCAAAACAACTGCAATCCGCGGTTGCATGTGTGCCCATGCATCCAAGCCGTGATACCGCACCAGCTCGTACGCATGGCTTGTGCGGTACTTCGCCAGATCGATATAGGGATCCGCGAGAGGACGTGCGCGCACATACGCGCCCTTGAGCTGTTTTATGGCGTTACGGGCGTGCGGGACGGCGGTGCGGTGGTAGTAAATCCTGAACGGCCTTGTCTGTGCTTCGAGATACGGGTGGGGGCCTTTGAAGTACATGGGCTTGATGATGCCGTTCCAGTACTGCTCGATGAAGAACCAGTGGAGGCGGGGGTATATGTGGGTCTCGTAAACGATTTTCGCGGTAGAGAGGGTGGCGGAAACGTGTTGGGTGATGTACGCGTCTGTGAACGCGAGCGTGGAGGCGGCGTAGGGTTGTAGAGGTGTGAGGTGCGGAGATGCGCGTGTATAGAGTGACTGGAGCGATGGGACGATGTAAGGGTCAAGGACTTGGGTGCGGTAGGCGTCGAGAGCGTTGCAGATAGGGGAGTCGCTGGAAGTGGAATAACGGCAAGTGGATGTGGCGTAGATGGTGAAAACGGAAAGAAGAAGAAGAAACAAGCGTGTACTAGTGAATGATGTCGGTGAGACTGTGTGCTGCGAACGATAAGATTAGTAGAATTGAATTTTGTAGGGCACGAAGATACACGAGGTGGAAAAAGGCACCTTCTGTTTCTTCTTCGATGATAACTTTCTCGTCTGCGAGTTTCCAGGCGCGGGTGGACTTGGACTCGTCACCGAAGCTCCGAGTCTACCGAGTGGCGCCTTTCCTTTCACGGCACGAGGCAGGGCTTGAGATGAATTGGAGCGCGATACTGGCGGAGGCGCAGAGATCGAAGACTTTCGTGGTGCCACGACCATGTTACGATGAAAGTGGTTTGAGATTGTGCAGAGTCCGAAATGACGTCGAGGCGTTATTTACGCGTGTTTGGCTGCCGCCGGCGCCACACGCGGTAGTCTCTCCACAGATCGGATCATATTTCCAGTTATGTATCCAAGTCTCCCAGGGCAGTGACAAGATCCATCCAGCATTGCAGGATATGTGGTGTGCAGGAAACTACGTCTTTGCGGCTCGAAAAGAAAGATTTAACGAGCAGAAAAGAAATCCATGTTCCGAGTCATAGTAGCATATAAGTTAGTAATTGAACTCTACATCCGTACGTACACATGCGTTACCTAAATGGTAGCTAAAAAGCCCAAAGTACCAGGGATAGATATATAGCTGGGAAAGGCGATAAATAACGGGGTAACGGGTGGAGTGTACCAATAGCGAACATAGAATCACGGAGAACAAGACAGCTTACTTGAGTACAGCTTATAACTCCTCCCTCCCCGCGCGCGCCTCAGACTCGACCGGCACTCCAGCGAGCTTCGCCTCCACTTCCTCTTTCGAGCGGCCCAGCAAGATATCCTCCACGCCGATTGCATCACCGACCTTCGGCTCGCCCGTAGGTTGCGGGTCGATGGGAAGGATCGACACCCGCTCGTCCTCTTCCTTTTCCGTCTCCTTTCCCTTCCTCTGCTCATCCTCCTCCTTGGTCTCCTTGTCTTTGTGGAATTCCGAGTCGAAATATGGGGTGAAGACACCTCCAGGGCCCTCGGCGCGCCTCCGCACGCCACTTAGAAGAACGTTGAAGCCATCTACGACTTCGTTCACCTCCTCCTCGAGTTCGTTCAACGTGTCGATAAGGACGTTGGTTCCTTTGGGATCAACAGCGGCTTGGAGGGTGTTGGCGCGGGCTGTGAAGTTCTCGGAAGCTGGAGAGACATGTAAATAAGATGGAAAAACACCAAGGAAGAAAAACGTACTCCGCATGAGATCATGGTAGTTCTGCCAGTCATGGTACGTGACATCATCCAACCATGCATAGTCAAGCCCAAGATCTGCCTGTGCGCGATCCGCAAGGGCCTTCACTGTCGCCGCTGCAAGATTCACCTGCTCACCCTCCCCGCCATTCTTCGCGACGAACCATTCATGTACCTCCTTCTGCACATTCCTCACCTTCTCCCCAAACCGCTCCTCCACCTTCTCAATCACTTTATCCCACTTTTGCCGCTCACCGGCCTGGGCGTCCCCCTCAAGTTTCCCGTTCCCTTTCTTCGCTTTCTCCTCTACGCCCTTGAGGTACCCCTCGACTCCACGCACGAGACGCGAAGCCTCATCCTCCACGTCCCCCAACACCCCTCGGGGTTTCCCGGTGCTCTTCGGGCCCCAGTTTTTGAGCTCCAAAACGCTATCAGCCCGCAGCCGCGCGAGTGTGTCGCTCAAGGCGGCAGCCTGCGCCTCGACCAGCGCGGTGAGCTCGGACTGCCAGCGGGTGTGTCGCCCAGTGATATCAGCGCGCTTCTGGGCTGTCAGCGCGCGGCGCTCTTCCGGGGAGGGCTCGGCGTCGCCATAGGCGGGTTTGGGAGTATCCGCCGCGTCGGGTGCGGTAGCGTCTATGGGAGGAACCTGGTCGGCAGAGTCATCAAGCCCGATGTCCTTGAGGAAGTCGTCGACGTCGCTGATCTCGAGCTCGGGCTCGAATACAGCGGCTTCGGGTACGGAGGCGGCGGAGGCATGGAGCGAGGCGGCGACGACGGATGCAGCTGATTTGGCTGCGGCTTCTGTCACTGGGATCGGCGATTCGGCGACAGGAGCGGATGGCGGGGGGATCGCTGCCTGCTCGTGTTGTGTCTCCTCGACGGCAGGAGATGGAGTGGAGGCTTCCTGGGAGGTGACAGGAGTAGAAGAAGACGAGACGGTGGGAGTGGACGCGGGTGTCTCTTCTGGTGTGGGCTCGGGATCAGGCTCAACGATAGAAGCAGAAGCGACGACGCTAGTGTCAACAGTTGTTGACTCAACAGTCTCGGTCAGTGCAGATGTCGATGCAGCGTCAGCGGTGGGTTCTTCCACTGAAGCCTGCGTGGGTTCCAGTGTAACCGTAGCCTTCGCAACAGTAGTCTCTGACTCCGTGAACGAAGACGCCAACGTCGTCTCGCTGACTTTTTCCCAGATACGACGGACGTGCGGGTCCACAAACTGCCTTCGTGCATCCCCAGCTTTTCCGGCAGCCAACACAGCCTGCACCTTAATCTGGTCCAGCAGCACGATCGCATGCGGGCGGACGCGTGCGTACGCCGACAATACATGAGGCTTCACCGTCTTGTACGCGTTGCGCGCCTGGGACCTCGCGAGCTTGACATACGCTATTGCGTGAGGGCGCACACGGACGTACGTAATCTGGGCCTGGACAGCGGATTTCTTAGCAAAGGGGACGACGAAACGGCGGTAGTAGATCCTGTAGGGGCGTGACTGCGCCTCAAGGAACGGATGTGGGCCTTTGAAGTATATAGGCTTAACGATACCATTCCAGTACTGGTCGACGAAGAACCAGTGCACTCGTGGGTGGATGTACCGCTTGTACTGCGCTACTGCAAACCAGGTTGCGGCAGAGGCGCGTGGGACGATTTGTGTGCGTGTGAATTGGATGGTGGAGGAGGTATAGGGTTCGATGGTGGCTACGTAGGGCTCGAGTGGAGCAAGGTGGGGTTTCGTGTGCTCCACGAGAGAGTGGAGGGGTGGGAGGAGGTATGGGTCAAGAATATGCGCACGGTAGATGTCGAGAGATTTGCACACAAAAGACGAGCGCGGTGAGTCAGTGCGACAGACTGTCAGGGCGTAGACGCTGAAAAGGGAGATGAGAAAAAGAAACAGGCGCCGTGAGAAGGAGGTGCCTTTGGGCTGGATTTGGGAGAAAAGAGTTCATTCAGCGCCACACATAATGAAGGAATGTCCGCACCTTGGGTTTGCTTTTCGTGGGAACAGGCGCTGGTGTCACCTTTCCATTAGAAAGCGTTGGAATCTTGGTGCTGCCAGTGCTACTGCCGTTGGCAGGAGTGGGAGTGGCCTTGGCCTTTGCTTTTGCGGCGCGAGGCTCGGCCTGAGATGTGGTCGGGCGTGGATTGTGTGGCGCAGCCGGGGTCTTTCGTGCGGCAACCATGATGTTGGCTGGTCTAGACAGCGACGAGCATAAGGGTTTTGGATCAACTTGCTGGTTGACTTTTTTGTCGCGTATGCCATGTGGGCTGTTTGTCGCTATTTGTACTGATGTCGTCAACAGGACGAGAACTGGCAGGACGCTACATACACGTAGTCTCCCAGCAGACACGGAACTTACTTGAACCTGCGCAAGCTTGGATATCGTAACCAGTCGTCCATCACACGACCGTGACGTGTGCGCGCACAAACTCTCGTCTCTCCCCTCAGGCTCAGGCTGTCTCTCAGCTTCGAAACCTTACCAGTTCTCGCACAGTGTATAAATATGGGACCTTGATATGAATCTAGTGCCCTACAACCATATGCCTTGATATTTTGCAATCCACAGCGCGTAATTTCGAAGACCCACTGGCCAGTGGCTGGCGCATACCCTACACGATGTTCCTCGCTCAAATCTGACAATAGTTCTGGCTGTATAGTCTCTGCGGTCCTCGACGGCGAAGCTCCACACCATTTTACTTCTACCTGTCTCTCTTAGCCGTCAAGAACTAGCTTTGCTTAATAACATCGCTGACTTTCGAAATGCGGAAATTAGTAAAATGTCCCGACATCAGGAGATACCTGGGAAATGAAGCTGGACCTGTCTGATTAAGATCAAGCTATCGCTCGTACTTATCTTTCGCGGAGCCGCACCACAAGAATAGGGACGGCAACGAGTCTGGGATGCTCGGAGCTTCCGATATGCACCTGTTATTCTCGAATTGCGCCGCTCTGGCGTTAACTTCCTACTTTTTCTTTTTTCTGTCTGCGAGCTCTCTGCCAACTCTCACATGTGGATTGTATTTGACTGTGCGTCTCCTGTCTATCCCCAGAATCCGCCACTATTCTTCTTTCTCGATAGACACGATGGCACTTCCAATGCCAGTATATTTGTCCATTCGCACCGCATTATCCGGCTGAGTCCAGACCGGGCATCTCACCGCCCCGGAGATTCTAGTACTACTATGCATTTTCGAATTCGTCATTGCGGAAACATACACCGACGTCGCCGCCTAGCGACCTATCCTGACAACCTAAGGCCATGTCTGCAAAGCCTGGGGACTAATCTTGGGCCGTAAATGTTTGCTATTCACGGCCACGAGTACGGCAAGGATCTGCATCCGTGGGTCATTGTACAGGCCCTCGAAACTATACCAGCGCACCGTTGTGACTCGTAACATCCATGTCATAGGTCACAATTTGAACCAGTTTCCAGAAGATTGGTTTGCTTTGGCGAAGATAATTTATTGCGCCACAGCCATAATAAGTGTGTGGCTGTTGTCTTTCTCCTAGATAGTCCACTGTCGGATTATCTCTGGCCCATCGACTTTATGACAAGTGCGACACTGTGATCTCTCCTAGACGAAATTCATACATTCGCTACGTGCGACTCGAAGATCTCACAAAACTCGAGATCCACAACTTCAAACCCCGCCTCACTGTTGTGATGTTCTCGAGGAAGGGCACATCGCCGCGGCCTAAATGTTCAAGCAGCGTCCGATCGAGAGGGTTCGAGGAGCCTCAAATTCTCAATCTCATAATGATGTTGGAATCGACCAAGTCAGGACGGATACGTTCCAAGCCTATCGGGTAAGAAGATGTGTATTCGTACATCGCCCAGTTGAATGGCGTTAAGTGAAAACCATTGATCGCAATTAATATAGCACAGCTGATCATACTCAAACCTTTATCGCGTTCTTCACCGCGAGGTCAAACCGGCTATTTCCTAATATCATCATATAACGGAATGAGAGAACGATCATTGCGCCAACACGATGTTAGAGTACGCACCATAAGCTTGAGATGCATCCCAAAGCATGACGCCACCGAAGGAGGAGTACTTCGCGCGAGTTTCTCTCGCAATTTGGCCCAGAGTCGCGGCGCTGACGTATCCGGAGCCGGCGGCAGAGGATGAAGCGGGCGCACCGATGTAGATCTTGACGTTCTTGTTGATGGCGACTGTCTTTGCCCAGGTGTCCCTAATACGGTCAACGTTGTTCAAGGGTCAGGATAATTTCAGGCCATGCATATGCGCACCATTGACCGAAGTTCCATGCCTGTTCGGTCCGGTCAGAAAACAACTAGATCTAAACTTTCGAAACAGTACTGACGTTGACGTTGTTGTAGTTTTGGAGTCCGCACCAGTTGTTGTACTACCAATGGAAGGTAAGCTTCGGAATGAAACTCGGCGGGAGAAGGAAACGTACACTGTAAAAAAAAATGAGAAACTCAATCAACAGGGACGACAAGGCGTGAAATGACATACACTAGAGACGCGAAGCAGCGTTGGAAATAATCAATGGCTGGTTAGGTGTATAGTCAACGTTGCTCACACTATTGCAGACAAATCAGTTGATGAAATCGCTGGAGTAGTGTCAATATTACTCACTTGTACATAGACTGCGTCGAACGCGACGGCATTGAGGACGGGCTGAAGCCAGGCGTCGGGGTAGGGGCACTGAGGCGCAGCAGTGACATAGTATCTTGAATGAATTGTTAGTTTTGTCGTAGTAAAACATAGTGTCGAGAGAGTGAAATAGCTGTGGCTTACTTCTTGCTGGCCCCATTCGAAAGAGCGCGGAATCTGTTCACGAACGCTGCATATCCATTAGACGAACCACCCTCGATATCCAGATCGATACTGTTGCATCATTAATAACGGCATAGAAATGAAAGGAACGTTATGAAAACGACTGACCCATCAAGGACAGCATCGCCGAACGGACGCGTATTGCTGGAGCCACCAAAGAAGAGGTTCCACACCTGCTGAGCGAAAGTTTCTGCCTGCGCGTTCGACGAGAATACGCTGCCGCCGGTAGCCCCACCCAAGCTGAGTGTGACAATCTTGCCCTTGGCCTGACACGCCTTGATGCTGGATGCCAGGAACTGGCATTGCGCAAGCGAAGAACCTGGGAAGACTGGGAAGTTGTTGTTGTTGCAGATCTACACAGGGAAGGCAGCCGATCTGGTAGGAACCGTGTCGCCATAAAAAAAAGAGAGCCGTACATTGGCCAGGTTGATCTCCGGGAGGCCTCCAGTGGAGAAGAAGACATTGAGGAAAGCCAGCGGGATGGCATTGATTGCGTCGTCCTGATTCATGGTATGTGTTAACTACGCAGAATCTCAACATGGAATGAGTGAGACTGACCTGACAATAAGTCGACAGCTGCTTCTGCCATGAGTTGGGGTCAGGATGCGTGGCGCCCCACGAGTTCTGGCCGTAATAACTGCATGAAACGAGAGTTGGTAAGCCCACAAGCGCATCTTGTACTTGATGAAAGAAACAGAACGTACACTGCCAACTGTTAATGTAATGAAAGGAAGTCAAAAAATTCACATTCCCACAAAAACGGCAAAGGCTACGCACGTTGTCTGTCCGGGCGTTGTCGAAGGCTACCGCCTGGCGCACCTCTGTGACGAACATAAGGCATCCGGCCAGAAGAGCCGTGATTTGGGAGCGTCCAAAAGAGACCATTGCTGCAGTGACCAACTGGCTGAGCGAGACGATGGAGGTTTTTAGGCCGTGGGCGTCGATATGCTTGTTCCATCGTTTTTATAGTGTTCAAGGGCTCCCGCATGGAAGAGGAAGGAATGGGTTCAGAGGTATGTTCGTGTGGGGAAGGTCACGACAGGGATCCGTGCCTTGTGTGTTGCAGAGAATGTAACCAGTTCTACGACGGCGAGCAGGTGGATGCAAGAAGGAGCACCCTCAATTTTTGGTGTGGTGAAGAACACGAGAACCAAGAAAGTGTGCAAGGAGTTGTCAGAGATGATCGTTGGCGCATGGGCGACTCCAAAATGCATGAGGGCGCGTCATGAGCCTCCAGGTCAGCGAGTTCGGAGCTTTATGTCGGCCATGGGGAGCATAGCATGGAAATTCGGTCTGTTGAAGGCAATATCTTCTGAGATCCAACAAAAATGGAAGCTCGTAGCCACAAGAACTCGATATGTTATTCATACAAGGTGCCCCATGCTGTCAATGTTGGGCGTTTTGTGACATATCGAAAGACAAAAAAGCCGCGGGGCCGTAATCAGGGTTTACGGCTGCGTATGTGATCACTGTCATACTTAGGTATCCCGCATGCGTACAAGACCAAGTGTCAAAGGGCAAGGAACCAACGTCGAGAATATGTAGAGCAGGGCAAACACAGGTTGCAATTGGAAGTCACTGCAGTCAATAACGGCTTCGGCTTCTCGAAAGTTGACGTACGTCACGAGTTGCGATACCACATGGGGTGCCAGGCACTAAGGATAGCCCAAACATAGCACGGCCCAGTGAGCAGTGCCTATCTGCTTTCAGACGATTTTGCAGAAAACGAACGCCCGGTTACAGGTGGTGAGAGCCAGTGGGAGGAGGACTGTGTCGGGAATCGGAGGCTCGCGTCCCTGACCAAAATTCCTTCCGTTGCCAATTTCGTTGACGTCAGGCGGCAAAGTGCACGATTATCGGAAGCCCTTCAGGTAGGGTCCGTAGGGAAGCCTGTGATCAAAATTGAGTTGAAATGAATATAGAGCGGACCCCAATAACTTCGTCCCTGGACGGGCGTGACGCCACCGTTGCAGCGCCTAGCCTAATACTATAGTGACTCTCAAAACCACCCACCTCGAAGTTGTAGTGCTCAACTGCGATAATAAGGATCTTCCTGAGTACATACATACGTGGTAAGAGTTATATCCAATCATGGAAGACTTTTTGCCACTGGCTTGAATGTTTTGCCTGGCTTACTTCTTCGTCTAGTATGACAGTAATATACATTTCCGCTCTTTATCGAGACCGTCCGACATAACATACAAATCGTCTCCTTCTCTTCCCTCCTGCAGACACTCATTGTACTTCTAGTTCACTGGTGCAGTGTTCCTCCCAGGGAGGCTCCATTCTCAAATATCAGCATCGTTACGCAACAACCGTCGCCTGACGGAAACAGCACCGTGCCTTTTCCGTCATAGCGTATTTCTATTTTAGACGGATTCGCAATTATCCAGACCTTCGCAACTTATTTGAGGATCCGCAAGAACCTGTATAACCTGACAGGCCATGTTTCTCGGGCCTCCTCAAAACACATATAATACCTAGAGTCCTGACAAGCTTGTTTCTTCACCGACTTTCCCCTATTTCCTTCGTTCCTCCTCTTCAGCTTGACTCAAACCAACATAATCCCTCACCAATTCCATGGCACGCACCAAGCAAACCGCGCGCAAATCCACCGGAGGTACGTTTCCATGATCTTCTTTGTTATTCCCGTCTTTATTGACGCATCGATCGGCACCCTCAGGCAAGCCACGGAAATACATCGTCGCAGGAAAAACGTTCCCCCAGGTAGCTGTCAAGTCTACCAACAAAAAGTCCTCCCAGAGTGGTGTCAAGTCTGCCTCCAGCAGCAAAGATCAAGCCGACCGCGACATTGCAGCCGCCGTCAAGCGCCCGCATCGATTCCGCCCAGGCACAGTCGCCCTCCGCGAGATCCGTCGCTACCAGAAGTCGACCGAGCTCCTCATCCGCAAATTACCCTTTCAGCGCCTCGTGCGCGAGATTGCCCAAGATTTGCACGTAAGTCTAGCTTTCTTTAATAAATATTTCTCTCTATCTTGCGCCACTGTACCTTTCTGGCCAATGTTTCATTTTGATGCGAGTTCGGGATGTGGCGCTGGCTATTCGCTAACGCGCCTAGGTGCTACTCCTTCCAAATTTGGAACCATCGTTCCTCGTCCTCTTTCATCCTTACTGCGAGTTTTAACTGACGTGCCATACTCCCAGATGAACCTTCGCTTCCAGTCTTCGGCCGTCATGGCGCTGCAGGAGGCAACTGAGGCCTACCTTGTCTCGCTATTCGAAGACACAAATTTGGCCGCCATCCACGCCAAGCGCGTCACGATCATGGTGCGCGATATCCGCCTTGCGCGGAGGCTTAGGGGTGAGAGGGGTTATGGTGTGTAGAATGTCAGAATGAAAAGTGAGCACTTTTGGTCTCATTGCCAGTGATTTGATACGATGTAGCCACAGTCACTCTTTCCTCGAACAGTTGAGCGTTCCGCCCGTAGCTATGTCAAACCTATTTGAGAAATGTATTAAATGATGAGAGGCTGCAACCATGGAAGACTTTTTGCCAACTTGATTGTCGGCTTACTTCTTCGCAAGTGACGGCGACAGTAACATACATTTCTGCTCTTTATCGTGACCGAAATAACATAGAATACGTCTCCTTCTCTTCCCTCCTAAAGACACTCAGACTTCTAGTCCACTGGTGCAGTGCTCCTTTCAGGGAGGCAATTGTTAAATACACAACAACTGCACAATTTCATGGCAGTAACCGCCTGATTTACTGAGTGCCTTTTCCGTCATAGCGTATTTCTATTTTAGACGGAGTCGCAATCACCGTCAGACCTTCGCAACTTGTTTGAGGATCCGCAAGAACCTGCATAACTTGACAGGCCATGTTTCTCGGGCTTCCTCAAAACACATATAATACCTGGAGTCCTAACAAGCTTAAGTTCTTTCTTCACCGACTTTCCCCTGTTTCCTTCGTGACTCCTCGTCAGCTTGACTCAAACTTCAACATAACCCTCACCAATTTCAACCATGGCACGCACCAAGCAAACCGCGCCCAAATGCACCGGAAGTACGTTTCCATGATCTCCTTTGTTATTTCCTTCTTCATTGACGCATCGATCGGCAACCTCAGTCAAGTTACCGAGATACATCGTCGCAGGCAACACCTCCCAGACAGCTGTCAAGTCTACCAACGAAAAGGTCTCCCATATTGGTGACAAGTCTGCCTCCAGCAGCAAAGATCAAGCCGACCGCAACACCTCCCAGACCGTAGCTGTCAAGTCTACCAACAAAAAGGTCTCCCATATTGGTGACAAGTCTGCCTCCAGCAGCAAAGATCAAGCTGACCGCGACATTGCAGCCGCTGTCAAGTCTATCAACAAAAAGGTCTCCCGGATTGGTGACAAGGCTGCCTCCAGCAGCAAAGATCAAGCCGACCGCAACACCTCCCAGACCGTAGCTGTCAAGTCTACCCAAGAAAAGGTCTCCCATATGATTGGTGACAAGTCTGCCTCCAGCAGCAAAGATCAAGCCGACTGCGACATTGCAGCCGCTGTCAAGCGCCCGCATCGATTCCGCCCAGGCACAGTCGCCCTCCGCGAGATCCGTCGCTACCACAAGTCGACCGAGCACCTCATCCGCCAATTACCCTTTCAGCGCCTCGTGCGCGAGATTGCCCAAGATTTGCACGTAAGTCAGCTTTAGTTGATTTTCTCTCTCGTTTGCGCCACTGTACCTTTTCTGGCGAATGTTTCATTTTGATGCGAGTTCGGGGTGTGGCGCTGGCTATTCGCTAACGCGGCTTGGTGCCACTCTTTCCAAATTTGGAACCACCGTTCCTCGTCCTCTTTCATCCTTAGTGCGAGTTTTAACTGCCGTGTCATTCTCCCAGATGAACCTTCGCTTGGTGCTGCAGGAGGCAACTGAGGCCTACCTTGTCTCGCTATTCGAGACACCAACACTACGAGGTCGAACAAGAATCTTAGCTCTGTTGTTAAACCTTTTCTGTTCAAACCGATTCGAACGAGCTGGTTTAGGAATATTCGACGTAACAGCGTCTTACACCGCGGTTCTGATTCCATTAAACTCGTCTCTTCTAGTTCGTTGTGATAACCTTGTGTTAGTTCACTCAGAAAAGCTGAAGTTGCGCCGACATAGGAAATTCTTCCAAACTTTGGTTCCTTCTATTCCTACAATAACTTGCAAGACTGCCCCCGTGTCATTTTCGCGCCATCCTACGTAGAGCCCGAGACATTCCTTGCTCTCGCCGTCGGACGACGGACGCGCCGGCGGCCCCGACTTTCAATCCGCTTCACGTCGGCGGTTGCGGACCGTTCGGTAATACTAATTTAAGAACTATACTACATATCATCCAAATGACCAAATGTCAAAGATCCATCATGGTCATTTCTGTCACGTCGCTCCACAGAATCTGAAGGACACTGACGAAACGTTTGCAAATCAATACCACTTCTGTCTGAGGTGCGTATCCGAGGAATCTCCGACAATAAAGTCTGACATCCTACACCGATGCAAGTTTCCACCAATTCCATTCATTCAGAACCATCATTCAACGATACAAGTTCTCGGCATACCTCCATTCGTTCAAGTCCACCACGATCGAGGATGTCGACTACATCCCCTGTTTTCAAGATCGCGCCCACAACGCAACAGTATGATTGGGGAAAGGTCGGGAGCGACGCGAAGGTAGCGCAGTTTGCCGCCGCGTCGAATCTGCCCGGTTTTACGACCAAAGAGTCTGAACCATATGCGGAGGTGAGCAACCCGTTTTATTCGATCTCGGGTCATGTTGAGATGAAGGCTCTCTACAGCTATGGATGGGAACCCACCCCAAATCCCCATCTCACGTCTTCTCTTCCGGTGAAGAACTTTCCAAGCACCTGGCAAGTCATCCGCAACTCGTCGGCCAACCCGTCGTCGAGAAATTCAATGCGTCAAACGGAAACCTTCCCTTTTTGTTCAAAGTCCTCTCGATCGAGAAGGCGCTCAGTATCCAGAGCCACCCCGACAAGGCGACTGCTGAGAGGCTCCACGCGGAGCAACCTGACATCTACAAAGGTCTATCTGCGTTAGGTCATCTGGTTGCTACGGATATTCACTGGCAGTGATTACAGATCCCAATCATAAACCAGAAATGGCTATCGCTATTACACCATTCCGTGCGATGTGCGGCTTCCGTCCATTACCTTCCATTGCAAGGTCCTTGGAATCCACGCCCGAATTTGGTGCCCTCATACCATATACCATTCGTTCATCGTTCCTCTCCATCTCCAACTCGAACCAACCCACCGGTCCGACCGAGAAAGCTGCCTTGAAGGACCTGTTCGCGGCGGTAATGACTGCCGAAGAGTCTCTCTTCAAGCCGCTCCTTGAAGCGCTGGTGACGCGGTTCACGAACAATCAAATCAACCCCAGAGAGTCGCAGGGCTTGGCAGAACTGGTACTGCGATTGCACGGTCAATTCCCTGGCGATATCGGCGTGTTTTGCGCATTCTTGCTCAACTATATCACTCTGAACCCCGGCGAAGCGATTTTCCTGGGCGCCGGAGAGCCTCACGCGTACGTTTCAGGCGGTACGGGCATTTTCTTTCTTTACGAGCGGTACATCGACTCATGAAGGCGTACAGAGTGCATGGAATGCATGGCCAACTCGGACAATGTCATCCGCGCGGGGCTCACACCGAAGCTGCGTGATATACCCAACCTGGTGTCGGGCCTGACATATAACGCATCGGAGCCGGCCAAGCACCTTGTCTCCCCTTCTCCGTTCTCTGGAAGCAATGGCGCCAGTATTCTTTACGACCCACCAGTACCGGAATTCTCTGTAGTACAGGTCAAGCTCGGCGCAGGGATAGACGAGGCGCACAAAGCTGTCGACGGGCCCAGTATCGCCATTGTGACGGACGGCCCAGGGACTGTTCATTGGGGAGCGGAGGACTCGGAGAGATTGGACATTGATCTTGGGGATGTGTTTTTTGTTGGGGCAGGGACGGAAGTCAGGTTGAAAGCTGCGGGAGAGGGCCTGGTGCTTTATCGCGCATTTGTAGAAGCTGGATAGACAGGAAAGGACCTTGGTGTTTAAACTGCAAGTGTGCTAATTATCTAACGATATCATGGAGAAGTGTTGTCAGAAGGTCTGAGATGTTTTGGTTCAGTCGTCTGTGGCGTTCGTTGCGGGTAGTTAAGTACAAGCCACGAAGAACACTTGACCGCGGTTTGAGTGGGCGTCCCATAAACTCATGTCAAGTTCAACTTGTTTGGTCTAAAAACAAACGTTTAAAAACATCGATGGCCAACGTGGGGATCGAACCCAAGACCTTCGCGTTATTAGCACGACGCTCTAACCAACTGAGCTAGTCGGCCAACGGGCAAAGTCTATCCATGACATTGTCATTGCACGCTGGTAACACTCAGCTACTCCTGGATGCCCGGCATCTTCGCGGTGGCTCACCGCTTATGTCTGTGGGTTATTCAAGTTATTCAAGTTGGGGATTCCTGGGTACATATGGTGCTATGTACTTGATCTTTTAAAGGGTCATGTAGTCTACGTGTTATGTTGTCTGTTCACTGTTGATATTCCTCGCAAGGTCCTCAGTTCAATTCTTGTTATGGGATTAATTTTTCCCTCGCCTTTCTCTCAATT